>JAQNDB010002037.1:0-41133 GCA_029204045.2 Tillandsia leiboldiana
TAAAGTTTCCATTTTAGCCAGATACGACGGTAATAAAAACCAATTAAGAGAATTAGTTTAGTTCCAATGGAAAATTCATGATTCATCGGTCATTATTGATTATACTATATAAAGATAGAGTGACATAACATAGGTAGAAAAAAATTGATTCATCAGATGTGACATCGACCGATCCTGTGATTCCGAATCAACAGATTCATTGTGCAATTTTCGAGTCGAAATTTGTTTAGTTTAGTAAAGTAAAAGTAATAGTCAAAATAACTGTGTCGTGTAATTTCATTCGAAGATGAAATTCTATTTTAAGTAATTTTGGACTTCCATTTTGGAGCCTTTTTACTTATTTTAACTCATTGCATTCAGTATAGTAATAGGTTAGTTAATATATCGAATAAGAAGAAAAAAAGCGTTCCACGATCCATCGAAAGGATCTATCGAAAAACGAAAACTTTGACTGGGTCCTAAAGTCGATTCGAAGACGAGCCACTTCAATTATCCTTTTTGGTTCTATATTCTGTCTTTCCATATCATGGAGTTCCATACTTGTAGTTCGGTCAAGAAAGAATCTTTGTCTTGGACCTAATCCAACAATGATTGCATCACGAATATTGATTGTTACAACTATGTTTTCTTTCTTTCCTAAAATATTATCTACTTTTTTTTTTTAGTAGTATTTATATTTAAATAAAATAATTAATATGAATTTTATATTTATTTTTATAGTATTTCTACTTTTATATTATACCAACCAATTACTTGAAATGAAAGGATTCGAAGAAAACTTTTAACCAGATTGATTTCGCATATAATATTATTGTGTCAATACGATAATATCTTTCATGAATTATTAGAACCCATTGATCATTGACTTACATTTTCCCAAGATCTTGACTTTCTATTACGAAGCCAATAAGGGAAACCCTAAAAAAAAAAAGGAGGGTTTTCTATTGATCTATTGAATAGCATAACATACAGTTATCCATAGATAAGGAACAAAAAAAGAAAAAAGGAATTGTGTAGCATTTCGGTACCGATCGAGGCTGCGTTGCTGTGCCAGAGGAAGGATAGCTATACTGATTCGTTATACTCGAAATACACCTTAATTTAAGTACAAATTGACGATTTCACAAGAAATAATCGCATAGATAAGTATAAGTATAAGTATAAGTAGTTTTCTATTTTTTATACATTTCCCCCTTTGAAAATGTAAAAAATTTGTGGGGCTCAGGCTGATATTATTACTGGAAGCACGGAAGAACGTTCTTTTGCTGATATTATTACCAGTATTCGATACTGGGTTATTCATAGCATTACTATACCTTCCCTATTCATTGCGGGTTGGTTATTCGTCAGTACGGGTTTAGCTTACGACGTGTTTGGAAGTCCTCGGCCAAATGAAATGAGTATTTCACGGAAAGCCGACAAGGGATTCCATTGATAACCGGCCGTTTTGATTCTTTGGAACAACTCGATGAATTTAGTAGATCCTTTTAGGAGGCCCTCAATGACCATAGATCGAACCTATCCCATTTTAACAGTGCGATGGTTGGCTGTTCACGGACTAGCTGTACCTACCGTTTCTTTTTTTGGGTCAATATCAGCCGATAAACCTAATTCCAATTAGAGAACTATGACACAATCAAACCCGAATGAACAAAATGTTGAATCTGGTTTATTATTCATTTTTGTACTTGCTCTTTGATTTTCCAATTATTTCTTCAATTGAGAGAAAGAAAGAGAATAGTAGGAATTCTCTTATCCCATTCGGAAAGATACCATCCTCATAATTATCCATGACTGTTTTTGTCTCTAGCATGACCACTTGATGAAATGTGGAGGAAAGTAGGGGAAATGGCCGATACTACTGGAAGGATTCATCTTTGCCTGATAGGTACTGTAACTGGTATTCCAGTGATCGGTTTTCTAGGAGTTTTCTTTTACGGTTCATATTCCGGGCTGGGTTCATCTCTCTAGTAATCGGATGGGCCGGATTGTAGAGTAGACATGAAAAAGTAAGAACTTTTAGGGCCCTTTCCGCTCTAATCAGACAAAGCAGGGTAAGGACCCGCGTTGTTCTTACATATTTTTATAACGAGACTTTGATCTATTCCATAACCTACAAATTGGTTAGTTATCCAGTCAGCATAATAAAAATATTCGTAGAAATGACAAAACGGGATCCTTTGCCCTGATGTTCCAAACCACTCTATTCTTTTGTTTCTTAATGATGTTTGTGAAGAATTGAATCTATCGTTGATTCATAGTCCCTGCCCTTCTAAAATATTAACAGGAAGCAAGAAGAAAGAACGAATCAATCGGGTAATCCAATAGTTTATTATATGGGATGAGACATCCTGCACAAATCATTTCTAGACTAAACTAATATAACCTTAATAAAAACTACTCTCAAAATCAAATCAAAACTCTGATCATATAATAAATAAGGATTTGGATATTCGTCAAAATAAAATCCGTCTTTCAACCGTTTTTAATAGCCCCTCAGTTTGTTTTTTTTTTGTTTGACGTTGAACAACTATTGAATAAGTGAAGAAATTCTATTTGCTCAATAAAATATTCCCCCTACTTTCTTTCCCTTAGTTTGTCCACTACTTCTTATGAATCTAAACAAAGGAGTTCCGATAGACCCGGAAAAGAAGGAATAGTAATCTTTGATTATTTATGCAGGAAAAAAAAAAATGATTATTATTTTGATACAAGAAAAAGGATTTTTCAAAGAGAAGCTTCTAGGAGGTATTCTTAGTCTTTCATACTGGGCCCGAGATCTTCTTTTGTTTCTTTGAATCGAATGATTTGTGCACAACTTTTTCACTTGTTAGATTTCTTTGTGAATTTGCTAAGGGAATTTCTCGCTTTCTCGATTCCTGGAAAACGTATGTTACCAAGTAGTCAGTATGCGCCCCTATTTAGCTATTGGGAAGGAGAAGCTCTCTGTCTTCCCAGCTTGGTACTTCGATAGAGGCATTTCTTCACTGAATACCTGGTCCTTTTAATCCAGCATTAGGCATACCCTTCCACTAGCTTGTAAGTAGTCTTAGTTCATTTCAGGGAGTACCTCTCTCTATGGCTAGTCTTCCACTCCGTGATGAATCAATCACTTATGGCACTGTGCACAGCGGGATCACTTCCCGGCTTATTACTAGCACACTGAAAGAGAGGAGAGAAGCTCCCGTTGCCAAGGCCATTCTTGTGAGATAAAAAGAAAAGTGTCTCGACGACTCTTCAAACAACGCTGTTGGGACTCGCTTTGAACGAGAGGGTTGGTGTGGCGGCTGCAGAAGCGAAACATTGAGTGGTGGGTAAAAAACGTAGCATATTGAACCTTGAATCTAACCTATCAACAGAAGCAACCGTGGCTGATTCATTTTCCATAGGGATCAAGATCGTACTCTCCTTCCTATCTTTGAAAGACAATGTTGGGTCGAAGCATTCGGTTGAAAATCTGCTATTGCTCTTGTTGAAGCTTTTGGTTGGGAAAGTCTTGATCAGTGAGGCTCTTGAGCCTATTGAAAGGGGAATTCCTTCATAGCAATCAATAGTGCAGGTTGACAGGGATAGACAGAGAAGTCGCGACTTCGCTTTTTTCGGAATGCACTACTTCCTATGCTCTAAACGGGATTGGCTTTCTTTTCTTCTTTTTATAATCAGAGGTGCACTGAGCCTTATAGCCTCCGCTCTGTAAGCGGATGCTTTTCACATCTTTACCCGCCTCTATGGAGCAGCCTACCTACCTTTACATATGACTTTTTCTTTGCTTTTTTAAGTACTGGCTGCTGACATTCATTCGACCTAAGCATGTAAGGAGCACTTCCTTGGGGCTTCGCAGATTTCATAGTTTCATCGAGGGAGTTTGGAGTTGGGCTAAGTATGAAGCTGGACTGGGCCATCTTAGGAAGCGGTTTCAAAAGGTAGGAGGCTGGGGAAGGCAATCTAGGCTTGAATCTTTCTTTGTAGAGTTGTTGGTCCGGTCAATCGAAGGTAGTACTCTTATACAAGTTTAAGTTTAGCCTTTCCCGAAAATCAATCACTCTAAGCCTACGATAGGCATATACTGATTCTCGTCATGGATGGATGAAAGACCTCTTCTCACTCCGATCCGCATCGACCCGAATCTCAAGCACCCCAAACTCCTTATCCCCTTGCAGGCGAATCCAGGTATCTTTCATAGGCCGATCTCCGCGTAGGAAGAATCGGGTAGGTCTTGAAGAGCCTCGCCTCTTCAGAAGCACGGATTGAGTTCCCTACTCTTTATATCTGCTCCGTTCGTTCATCGTTCCTTCCCGCCCCGTTGAAATAGAAGCTTTCGTTGACTCCGTTCGAAAGATTTTGGGCCTGCTCAGATCAGATGGTTGGTCTTGCCCCGCACCAACTCTCTCGGAATCTTGGATTGAATAGATAGGAAGACCTTGATTCCCCGTCCCTCTTTTGTCCATTCGCCCCTAAGGAACGAAGTCACTCGACCACCGGGAGACGAACTCACCGCAAGAAAAACAAATTAAAAAAAGAAAGAAAGTAGATCTTGAAGGTTTTTATGCAATTGAAAAGCTAGTTGAACCCCACCATACCTCTCCTCTCCGCCTTTTTTCGGCCAGTGTAATCAAGCCTTTCCCCTACTTACTGACTGAAGCTGTCTTAACGACTTTCTAGAAAACGAATCATGGAAAGCTGGCTTTATGATCTGACCTTTCCCTTTCCATCTGGCACTTGCACTTGCTACTTACGATCTTGAGGAATAGGAGTGTAGCAACGAGCATAAATAGTGAGAAATTCAGCGATATTCAGACTTGAAAGAGTACGTGAAGGAGAGGAAGACGAAAGGCCCAGTGTGATCCCCGCCCGAACACGTATCCATTTCAATATGCATCAAAACCCTCAAGTACCTGACAGCCTTTGCTAGTACTAGTTTTTCTTCTACTAGCAAAGGCTCGGTTCCACTTTCAACATTCAACATGGGAGAGAAGAAGAATATGGGGAGTTTCTATTTCAAAAGCACCCGAGCAGAGTTCTTCGTACGCCTGCCAGCAAGGTTAAGCGTTAGGGCATCGGCAGGGTCTTAGCTCTAAGGATTTTCTGAGAAAGATATAACAAACAGTTTGCTTCTTTTTTTTTACTGACGTAATGGATTTGCCCTTCCTTCCGATTCGGATGGAGATGCGGAATCCTCCTCTCTGTATTAGCCACCCTTCTTCACAGAAAAAGAGAGCTCAGAAGACCTCGTCTATTACGGTACGGAAAAATCAATGGCACCGGAGGAAACTCAGTCCAGAGAAGTCAGTTAGGAAGTCAGACGCAGGTGGGCGCCACAGCTGTCTTCCTCCATGTGATATCGCGAAAGACCTTATTTACACGATTTCCAAAACAAAATAAGAACCTGTTTTTGACGCTTTTAGGCCTCCGGTCAGTCAGGGGTTGACATGAGACCGGATTTATTTTGAATTCATTTCCCCACCAACCGACCTCGGGAAACCACACGTTCATATTGGCGGCAACCGACTATTTCTCCAAGTGGGCAGAGGCCGTACCTCTCAAATCCGTGACAGGTAGCAGATTTCATCCGCACCAATATCATATACAGATATGGGATCCCCGCATTTTGTTCTCCATTCATAAACGAAAAACCATGGGGCGAGAAGTATCAAATCACACAGAACTTCTCTACGGCATACAATCCGCGACCCAATGGACTTGCTGAAGCGTTCAACAAGACGCTATGCATGATATTGATGAAGGTCGTCTCCAAGAATAAACGCGACTGGCACGAAAGGCTGCCGGAAGCTCTATGGGCCTACGGGACCACGCATCGCACGGCGACGCAGTCAACACCTTACTCACTAGTCTTCGGCGGCGAAGCGCCCTTACATTTTACCAGGTTCTCAATACGTTAGGTCTCTTGGGGCCTAAAAAGCATTTGCTTGCCATTCTTTTCTCTTTTTTTTAGGCCAGACAGTTCTAAAGGAAGAAGTGATACGACTGATAAGAGGAGGAGAGGGAATCCCATTCTCTTTTAGGTTTTAGGAAGAGAGGCTTTAACGCAATTCTTTGCCGCTTCCTTCGCTTCAAGGGATTGATTCAAAGTATTCTACATCTATATCTCTATGGCTTTTTTTTTTTTAATAAAGTAAGGTCTTGTTCTCCTCTCTGAACCGTATGGATAGGATATCTTTGCTTTGCTCCCTCTTTTTCCTCCACTACTAAATCGCTTTCCTCCTTACCTTACAATATGGGTTCCTCCCTTTAGGTTACTAAATGGTTCTCTTCGCCGCATGAGACTGAAACGAGTGAACTCCTTCCCTATCATGGAAGTTAGCTCAAACCCTTATCTTCTTTCTAGCTAGTTCTTCATATTTGAAAATAATCTCTTTACTTTCTTCATCGCCTTAGCTTCGGAATCGTCTCAATCCTTATCTTCTTCACCAGCTTCTGGTTCTAGACTCAAATCCTTCTTTGGAATTGAATTTCCGGGCCGCTTAGCGAGCTTCTTCGTTATAAGAACATCGTCACTCAAAAGACGAGACTTGGATCGAGGATCCACGCCTTCCCTTACGGAAAGGTCCGCTCCAACCACCGCAACTTACATTGAAATGATAATTGTTGAATGAATTTCCTCTGCCCTACCTGACTCACCGGCATCGGGCTCTCGCTTTTCAGTTTGGCTTTGAATTGTAACCTCTCTCTCCTTCTTCCTTGCCGGCTATAGAGCCACGGAAGAGTGAAAGGCAGATATTTCTGTTGCTTATTCGCAGGCGTATGATTCGTCTGCTTCTTCAAATGTTGATTCTACAGTGCCAACTTCTGTTCCAGAATCAGTCCCTGGAAGAGAAACTACAACCTCTGCTGCATCCGCTACTGATGTTGAATTCTATTGTTCTAGAATCACAGACAGCTTTTAGCTAATGGTTATGAAAAGAACATTTCTTTTCATCGATCGAAAGATGCTCTAGACTCGCCCACCGCTCCTCTCTGGAACTATCGCAAAACGTTCTCTCCACCGCCCAACCTCTCTGAATGAAGAGGGGACTCTTTGCCCATAGGGTCACAAGCAAGCAACTAGTGAAGCCTGAGCTCTCGATTCATTCATCTCAATCTCCTCTTTGAACTAAACAAATCTTTCTGAGCTATTCTCTTAACACCTTTATCAAAGCCCTCCGATCGAAAGGCGTAGTAAAGACAAAGGGAAAGGATTTCTTTTTTGCATCACTATTCAAAACAAAGAAACTCAACGAGTTATATTATTTATTCTAACAGAATCTTTAATTAAAGTCGAGACATCACACTATAGAGTGATCAATCATCTACTTTTAACCCCAAGCAAGATTGAAGTTTGAGTTTGCACAAGGCAACCCTTGTTTGATTCTATGGTATAAGTGAGTGTTGAAGTCTTTCAAATTGGCTGGGCGTTCCGTACCGAACTAAGATAGTCGAAGTTTTTTCCTTCTCATACACATCTTCGATGCATCGTCTGATTTCAAGTCAGCAGCATTAGAGCGGTCGTTCAAAGACACGTTTGGGCTTCGTTAGAAGCGAACAACGCCGAGTGGCAGGAAAGGTTGAACAAGACTGTGCGTTCCGGACCTGATTGAGAAAGAGCGTTAATAGTTGTGTGTGTCGTACGGGGAATCGAGTTCGCACTCCCGTTACTTTCAGTAACTTCTTTCACTCGTTCTGTCATCTCATTTCTTCAACCGCATTTCCACCACGATTTTTATCCAAACGAGATTGGCTAGCCGTTCACTCACCCTGGTCTGCCATTTAGTTCGTTCGTTGTAGCAGAGGTGTCATTTTCAGTCGAAATTCCTTGTATGAAAATGGCAAATTGACTTTGGAGTAAATGCTAATAACATAACATAATAGTCTCTGATGCCGTTATTGGCCACCCCGTGGTTTGGCTGCCAAAAGGACCACGTGGGTTGGGTGAAGGCACAGTTCTATGTTCTGAATTTCCAACTGGAGATTCTTGAATGGTTCTTTATAGTCTTTTTCTTATCTTCCTATCAACACACCAAGATAGGTTTTGGTACGAAGTACCGGAGTGTGAGATCAGCTTACATTAGTCTTTCTTTCAGCGAAGTAGAAAACGACCCCTTTTCGAATTAATTTTCAATTGAGTTATCAGTCTGGTCTTGTTCCGCTCGTATGCCTTTCTTTTGTGCTGCTGGCGGCGCGGGTCGTTTGGCGGGCCGAGGGATTGGGTCTTTTAGGGGTTTTGTAAGGTCGTCAACCTGGTTTGTACAGAACCGACGGGGAACTACCAAGCCAAATAGGGTTAGGCGCGAAACAGTCAGCACGGCAGTATTAAGAAAAGCACAGTACCGGGGAGGACCCCGAACCACCTACCACTAGAATTTGTTAAGCGTGCGTGCCCCACACCCGAAAGTCACTCACTCCCAGAGGGATTGCCAACAAGGATTAGTGTCTCCATTAACTACGACATTCCTTTTTGAAACGGAAGAAAAGAACCCTACACCGAATTCCTTTACTACATAGAAGGGGACCCATACCCCGAGGCAGGGGGGCCTGAGATGGCCTACCCCTGACGAAGGTCGGATCCGCACCGACCTGAGACCACTGGGACCGACCCTGCGCTGCGGTAGTAACCGTCAGATAGAATACTTTAGGCGTCCCTGATCGCCAAATTATTGATATATCCGAGTTGTTCGGGACAGAAAGACATTCATGTTTTTCTGCTTATCTTATTAGAAGGGGCCTTGAGCCATCAAAGATTGTCAGTTTTTGGGAGCTGTAAGAGTGACATTTTCTTAATTCCTTTCAAGGGATTCGGGGCGGGGGCAAGATCTGTACTAGCTTCGCTTTTATACTTGGATTCTTCGCTTTTTTAATCCAAAACTCTTCAGTCAAGCACGCCCGCGAGGAGCCATTTGAGGTAGAGACTTTTTATTACATAACAATTTCATAAAAAATTTGCAGCAGTTGTAAGCATGAAAAATTCCAATTCCATTAAGGCTGAGCCAGAAGTTCAAGTTTATAGTAATAATATTGCATTTTCTTTTCTTCTTCATGCGCTGCGAGCCATTGTGGGAAAGCTTATATGGATGACCTTGCTGTATAAATAGATTTCCTTGAAAGGGCTAGGCTAGTTCCTTTCGATTCCAGCCAAGAGAGTTTCACTTGTAGTCCTTTACTTCAAACTGGCTGCTGTGAGGTAGTCTGGTATTATCTCTTTCTTTATTGAATAGCTAGTCTTTCTGATAGAATAAATACTTTTTTAGGCTTTCCTTGTGGGAATACTCTCATTGATTCCCGTATATTAGCATATACCATTTTTACCTAGTCCCAGTCATCCGCTAGGCCAGCAGTATCTTTTTAGCCAGCAAGCAAGGATCTTAGGCAAGTAAGCCCATCAAATAGCATTTCTAGTTCCATTCTCAGGTAGGCGTTGAAATATCTGCGAGGCGAGTTCTGTTTCAGCAATTTATTTTTCTTTCGAACCAGTTGTACTTTCTTTACCTGCGGTTTCAGTTCCAGTGGCAGTGGGAAGCAGTTGGACTTTCCTCTTTTCCCTCTTTCTTGATAAGCCCTGCTTTTCGAGTGATAAGCTAATCTTTTGAAGTTGCAATTCCAATTAGACTTTCTTTCGATGGTGAGCCAGTTTCATTGGTAAACCCTTTCCTTCTGCTTTCCAAGCAAGTAAAAGAAAATCCTGTGATCAACTCAGTTGGAGTTGGATAGCCAGTAGGTTCTAGGGCAATCTCCTTCGTTTCGGTTTGAGATCCCGTGACAGTTTCATAAAAGTCCTACTAATGAATAATATTATCATTATACAGTTGCAGTCCTTGGAGTTGTTTTCCTTCTTTTAAGGGAGTGGATTGAAAATATCGAGTGAGTAGAGTGAGCTTATCTAGCATATTTCCTTATTTTTACTATTGAATTCATTCACTTCTTACTTGTAATTGAATAAGAATAATAAAATAAGAAAACTTCAGGCAGACTGAATAGGCTTTCTTCCAAGGGTTTGAAAGTTATTTTTTCTTTTGTTTTTGGTTAGTAGGCCCCTTTAAAAGTAAAAAAAGTCTGTCAAGCGCTCTTATGATCAAGTCCCTGTCCCTTAATCGAGTGCTAGTTCCTTTTGATGCAGTTTCTTTCCCTGGGAAAGGCTAAGGAAGGATAAACTCAAACTCTTTAACGTTTTGCATTCTTTTGATCTGTTAACGACACTAGGGGCCAGTTCCCGCGTAATCAATCTAGTAGTTGGAGTCTCCTTTCTTTACTTTACAGCCATCGGGAGTTCTTTTTTTTGTTCTCTTGTTTTGTCTTCCATCGCCTTAAAATCCTTTTCGAGGGGTTTGAGTTCGGGGCTGATTGATTGAGTTCCCTTTCTCTTTTTATTTTATTAGGGAAGAAGGTACGGGAGGACTTAAGAGGAGAGTGGTATTCACATCTATCCCTGCTCAAGAGCTCGAGGAAGCCCAGGAGAAGGGCATCAATTCCAAGGCCTTTCTTTGTCATTTTCCTTTTTTTAGTGTAGTAAGAAGATTCATGCTTATATGCTCCTTCGTTATCCAAGCACAAGTAGATTAAGGAAGAGTCCCTATTTAGGTGAATGCTAGGGTATCAAGTCGGGGCCTCTACTATAGAAGAGAGGTATTATTTCAAAAGGTGGATTGCTAATAAGCGAAGGGCTTCATAGCTTAGTCCGTTTCCATCTAGCAGTGATTGGGTCAATCTCCCTCCTATTAGGAGGAGTCATATCCTTTTTCTAGAAGAAGAGTCTGCGCGCCTTACGTGATGGAGGTCGGGGTTCGATAAAGTTAAGTAGGGCGTGAAGCGGGTGGCGACGTTGTTTTGCAAGAGTTGGTAGAGGGAAGTAAGGGCAAGAGAGGTGGTTTCAGTTCCACCTATCGCATGCAGCCGCGCATCCGAGTCAATTTCGGAAGCCAGCAGTAGGAGCTACCCAGTGGAAGAACCAATTAATTAGTCACCTGTGAAGAAGGAAGAATGGACAAGTTTGTCTTTGCATTGATTTCCGAGACCAGCCATGCCCCAAAGATGACTTTCCACTGCCACACATTGAGATCTTCGTGGATAAGACCGCTGACTACGAGATGTTATCATTCATGGACGCTTTCGCTTTCAAATTGCTAAGTACAGATTAAGCTCGCTAAAGAAGACCAAGAGAGGACATCATTCCTAAACCCCTGGGGAAGCTACTGCTATGTTGTCATGCCATTCGGACTTCAAAATGCTGGAGCCAGATATCAAAGGTCCATGACGGCCATCTTTCCATGATATGATATACGACTGCATGGAGGTTTATGTATACGACATCCTTGTTAAATTCAAGACACGGGAAGCTCACCATGAAGCCCTTCGTCGAGTCCTCGAAAGAGCCCTAAAATACTCAAGATGAATCCAAAGAAATGTGTTTTCGGTCTATCTGCCGGACCTCGGCTTTATTGTCAGCAAATGGGGGGGTAGAAGTTGATCCGTCCAAGGTGCGTGCTATACTCGAGATGCCTCCGCCAAAGAATCTCAAAGAGCTTCGAGGTCAAACCATCAATCTGAGTAAGTTCAGACTGAAATTCATTCGCTGGTTCATCTCTCATCCGATCGATGCGAACCTTTCTAAAAGCTCTTAAAATCCAAGGCGGAGCCGAATTCATATGACTTGGGGTGGGACGACGATTGACAGAGAAAGCTTTCGACTCCATCAAATGCTACTAAATGCGAACATACTCTCGCCTCCTGTCCGAGGAAAAGGCCACTTCTACTATACATCTCCACCACGGAGAATGCGCTTGGAGCCATCCTTGCACAAGACGATGATGATGGTAAGAAGGAAAAGGCTATTACCTCAGAAGGTCCTTCGTCGACTATGAAAAGAAATAGACGGTAGTGGAGAAGACTTGCCTCGCCCTCGTGTGGACCACTCAAAAGTTGAGAAAGTACTGAAGGGCCCATTCCATCAAGCTTCTTGCACGCATGGACCCTCTTCAATATTTGTTTGAGAAGTCGGCTATCTCCGGAAGAATTTCTCGGTGGCAGATGCTGCTAGCAGAATTTGACATCATGTATGTCACACAGAAGTCCATGCATTGTACCCGCAGTTGCTGAGAAAGGCAAAGGCAAGCTAGAGATGATATCAGCCTTGCTGTTGAAGAAAGGGGTGAAAGAGGGTCAGCCGACCTACCTTGCCGCCCTTAGAGTGGAGCAAGAGAAGCTCCCAGAGGAACCTTTACCGCGGGAGATCGTTGAGCTCCTGTACCATGGCGAGTCCTTCTCTGTCAGTTGTGGTGTAATTGCGCTCTGCCGGTGACAACCTCCTACTCCCACAGTGGGATGATCTAGTTTGGAAGGCCCTTCATGAGCCTTTATGATAATACCAAAAAATAGTGCGTAGAGAGAAGCAGAGACATGTACATGAAATGACTTGTCCCAGTCCGGAAACCGAAGTATAGGGGCTGTCACTAAGCACTCCTTGAAATACTGGAACGCATTCTCCTGCTCTGGTCTATCTGGCAGTTCACTACGCTTAGAATGATTCTTTGCTATTTCCTTTCTCTCTCAAGGGAACGGTTCTCGGGCTAGGTCCAATTCCAAACCTAAGGTAATGACTTTATAAAGGCAAAGCGCTAAATAAAGGGAAAGCAAGTACCAATCCCCTTCTTGGGAAGAGAAGCTATTTACAACTGGAGTAATAAAGAGGATTGAATGAAGCTTCGTGCTTTCCTTCGACGCTTCTCCATTCAAAGATTCGATCATGGCAATCTCCATTTGCGTTTCGCATAAAGAGAAATGACGTAGATAGAGAGAGAATGGAATCTCCATCGTAGCAGCTGCACCAAGGATTGCCAAGCATTTGGCACTGACTTTCCCTCTCCCTTTTTCGTAACAACAAAAAAAAGAAGTAGGACCAAACCTCGAAGAAGAAGCCTGAGCACAGGACGAAGTGTTTTTCGTTGTATGACGAAGAAGAAGAAAGGATGGGACAAGGGTACCGCAAGCAAGCATGCAATGCTCCTCTGCTAACCTGATGAAAGAGCCATCGGTGACAACAAAAATGAGAGAAAGTGACCTCTGTTATCAACTTATGAAAAAGAATTTGATCTTATTAAGCCCTGGGCAGATCTCTATGTTATGTTCCAAGACCGCCTCCGCCGCCCTTGGACCAATCATTCACCAAGGCCGCATCCCTGCGGATGCCAGGTTCTTTTTAGCGAGGAGATGGAAATCGATCTGGAGGACAAGTGGTGGTTACAGCTTGAAGAGAGGACCACTCACTCAGTCCTTCTGAGAAAGAAGAAGAAGCCAATTCACTTCCCGGGAAGAGTTGCACGAAGAGGGTTCGCCCTCTGCCATTAAAGAAGGGGAGATAGAAGAGATTATATCATCAATACAGTCCTCTCTTCCCTCAAACTGTCGGGGTGGATATCATATTCCCCACGCCTGACTATTTTGGGGTGCATTTCAAAGGAAAACAACAACTTTGTTCAGTTCAGTAAAGTTGACCGTCTTCCATGCGTAGCTGTGCCCGGCCGATGCCTTCCATTATTGCTGCATTTAAGCGCTGGGGAATCAGTCTCGTCATTCCAGCGTTTTTGGATGTGAATCATCCCCGCCATGAGCGAGATTTTTGTGCCTTTATTCGTCTTTGTCTAGTTAACCCTCCTATTGATTTTTTCATTCGAGTAAACCGGCCGAGTCTATAATTTCTTATATACGTATTTATCATCATCTTTCCAGAAAAGATAGCCAAACAATAAAGACTGATGAGCGCCTGCCCGAGTGCTCAAAATCTTTTTGGCTGCTTGCTTGGTTGAGTGATCGCCAGTGGCAGCCCTCTTCCTAAAGAGTCCTATCCTTAGGGTGCTCGAAAAAACGACCATCCTCTCCTTCGTCCTCTTTACACTTAGTAGTTTGGGACTAGCTGCCTAACGTTGCCTGTCCGGAGGAATAAGAACCGCTGCTGCTGGGCCTCATGCTATTCCCAACCGTCGTGGAGTTCCAAAAAAGGCATACGCCCTTGATACTGAAGATAGATAGGAGCTCCCCTCCCCTCGAAAGGCAAAGGTCCTAGCGTTAGCGCATATTTGACACATACATATTTGACACATATGTTAATTCCCTCAAATATGAGCCAGATCAAGAGCCCTCAGTATCAGAGAGAGATGGGGAGAAAGTCTTTGTCATTGGTTCAAAGGCTGTGCCTTCTGAACATTTCTTTTTCGTTGCCTAAGCACTTACACACCTCGGAGGCTTTCCAGTTCCAGGTTTAGATCCATCCTATAGTCGCGGAACTCATTGAAGATCCAAATCAAGTGAATATACAATCTATAGCCACCACGGGATACACATCTACGGGCAGGCCCTATCTATATACCAAAAAAGATCGAATCTTCGGGCTGTTCCGATTCCACCAGCAACGGTTCTATATCCAGTGGTGGTTAGAGCTTCTCTCCAATAGTGGTGTCCCGTTATAGGCGCGAGATAAGGGTACGTACTAGGAGCCTGCTTTGACCTTTCGATCCATTAGAAGAACGAGCCAAAGCTTTTATAAATCGAGAGGTTCTGGTACCTCTTTCATATATAGCTAAAGCAATGGGAGCAGCACTGACTCAAATAACTGGAGCGAAGGTTGCAGCGGTAGGGACAGAGATAGCGGCAGTGGCATAGAGAGTCACGGAAGTGAAAAGTACATAAGTTGTTGCAGCAGTCTCAGATCCAGTTGCTAAGATAGCAGCATCTTTCTCACTCCCGCCCAGGGAGGAAGTATCATACTGAGAATGCCCACGAAAAAATGGCTTTCTTATTCCCACCGGCTTAGACGAGATGATCTCCTCTATCTTCTTATCTTCGGCTGCGATGTCTGCATTAACTTTCTCGAGCCTCTCTGGCGAATCATCGGCTAAGGTCTCCTCCCCCTCTCGAAGCACGCAGTCTCCGCGTCTCAGCATAACGAGCGGCTGGCATTATCTGAATTATGCCCATCTGACGGGTCACGCGGTCCCCCGGATGCCGCTCCACCACATTCAAACAGATCATGGGCGCCTAAGTCCCAAATAGAGGCCGGGACTCCATATAGATGGGATCTGACGCCTGAATGAGACGTAAAGCGTCATCAGGCATCGGAGATTGAAGATCAATCAGATCCGCTTTTGCCATTTCGTTTAAAAAATAAAAAATTGATTTCAATTGAAGTTTAGTTTTAGGGAGGTGTTGAGAATATTCAAACTCAACCCTTATTCTTTTTTTTGTTTAGCTTTAGAGAATAGGGGGGCTCGTCATTTGTGTATATATAGGGTCTCCGACACCTCAAAATGTAAATCATTCGGGATTTCAGAGCCATCTCAACTTTGACATGGTATCAGAGCGGGTTTTTCTATCCGACATTTTGATTTTTTCAGAAGGTTGAGAGTTTACTTCTAACAGCTTTAATGAGTATTGTGTGCAGCATGGAATTCAACTAAAATTCTCCTGCCCCAGAGCAGAATGGTCTCAGTGAGCGCAAGCATCGCCATATCACTGAGACGGGCCTTTCCATACTTTTGCATTCCGGATTCCCATATATCTTTGGGCATAAGCTTTTCATACGGCTGTTATTGTTATCAATAACCAACCTACACCACTTCTAAATCACAGGTCTCCCTATGTAAATTTCAGTAAGGTAATTAAGGGGTACAATAAATAGCTTCATTTCAGTAGTGTCTTACCTTGCAGCTCTATCTATCGTCTATGCTTTCGATATATAAATATTTTTTAGTGCTCTCATCCAGCAAGCTCTCTAACACTAGCTAGCGCGAACCTCTCTTTAGCCTATCTGTCCTCTTCGCTACCTCTCAACAGTAAACTAGTCGCTTAGTTTTCTAACAAAGCAAGTAGCTAGCGCATCTCTTCCCTCTTCGAACCAAGCGTTCACTTCCTCTAACAAGTGAGTAAACTTCGTTCACCACTTAACTTAACTTACTACGTTCTTTCTGAACCGTAGATTCCCAGAAAGCAAAGGTGTGGAATAGCGCTAGCTAACAAGTAAACGAGTAAATGTTACGTAAGTGAACGGAATGCTGTTGGCATGTTCGAGCTAGGGCTAAGCGAGCTAGAAGTGGGCCAAGCTGGAGTTCTTGTTCGAGTAAGCGGGTAAGCAAGCAGGTAAGCCCGAGTTATCTAATAGAATTACTGTTTTCTGATCTCTAAGCCATCTAATTCCTAACAAGCTACGCACCTTCTTGTACTTCCAGCCAAGTAAGGCAAGGCAGTTGCTGTTCTTGAGTTAAACAAGGAGTAGTCAGATAATAGGCGTATGGGGGCCTATTCTGGACCAATTAGAAACCATAATCCCGATGTGCTGACTTATGAATGAGTTTATGTCTTAAGAGAGCTAGTAGTTATGAGTTCGTAGCTAAAGTCAAACTGGACGTAGCAGTGAAGGCAGTGAACGGAGCTACCGGGTTTTCTTAGGCTTAGGAAAGGTAGTTTACTTTTTTTAAGGCTTGTTGAAAGAATAGGTATTCCTACTGGTTTTCACTTTATTGGCTAGCTTTTGCTCATAAAGAGCAGGAATACAAAGGAGCGAGACATACCGTATGGGACCTCGCAGAAGAGCTTACAATCCACATTCTTCCACCCTTACAAACCTTCTGACCTCTAGTTATATCGCAGAAGAAAGTAAAGCAACTCCAACTGCCACTGAAACTGGCGAAAAGGGATAAAAAACCACATGGAAGGACTTAGCAATAGCAAAGCAATAAATATGCTAAATAAAGAAAAAGAGAGATCCTTTTTTGAAAAGCATGCTGACTTGAACTAGCTTTCTCATACGAGAAAAAAGCACTTTCTTTCACCTAAAGTAAGCTTTCTCACAAGAGATTCAGGGGAACCTGGCACTAGAAAAAATGCAAGGCTGGCAATTGCCACTATAACTAAACTGGCTGTAACAGCTTCAGTCCCAAGAATCTTTCCCCTGGCTTTCCTTGTTAGCCTAAGATCCCTACTTTGAAAAGTGACTTTCAAAGTCACTTACTTTCTTTTGGTGTAAGAGACAGGGACTTAAGCTGTCTTTCAAGACATTTTTATGTTACACTGCTTCTTCTCTAGCCTGGCCTACCATCGAAGGTAAATGGCCTTATTTTTGCAATTGGATGTACCACTCTTTCTCGCTCGCCAGGAGAAGTCATTATCTTGGGTCTAGCCTCATGTAAGGAAAAATAGGCCTTAGGACCGCGGGGGACAGGGACGAAGACTAGAGGTATTTATTTCCCACTGATACTGAGACTACTGGGGCGAAGACTTATACTTCACTAGGGATAGCAATTATTGCTACTAGCTCGCTTGGAAGAGAACTGGCTGAAAGCGCTTACCCTTTTTCTACAATTGCATGCGCTTAAGAATAGAAATCCCCCACTGACTGGCTAGGAAACTAAATTAGATTAGCACTGGGAGTCATTTTCTATGGGTAAAGCTCTAGTCTCACATTCTGTTAATGAAAGGTAGTCCCTCTCTAGAGAGCTAAGTGCTGCTATTGAACCTATTAGTATCCCCAGCAATTCTCTCAAAGGCCAAGAGAGGTAAATAAATATGAAGCCTTTCAATCTGCTATCCCTGCTACTTATGATTTTGGTACAGCTCGGAGAGGAGAGCTCTTACTGGCTTGTCCTAGAATCCGTGGAACCTGCGTCAGATAAGGGAGCATGCCTAGAGGAAGAGATTGCCCGGGAGAACTCTTACTCTTATTAAGAGAACTCTTAGGGGAGGACTGCTATCCAACCAATTCATAATCACCTGCTTTTTAATACCCCTGCTCTCTCACCGGTTTACGAGCTTGACCTTGTTTACGCCTTCCTCCTTGTTGCCCGCTGGATTAACTGACTTTGATGAGAATTCCCTCTCTCCCGCGTAACGTAAATAGTAAGCCCTGGTGGCTCTCCTAAGAGGGCCTATTGTTAAGAAGAGCTCATTTACTTGAAAAAAAAAGAAGAAGCTTGAAATAGAACAGCTTTCAAACGAACTGGATTGCTTCGCCCTTGCTGGCTTTCATCAATACTCAGGCTTTCTCGCACACAGGCTTTCTCACTAGATTACACAAGCGCTTAGGAAGGGAACTACAACTGGCCTAGCTCGACATGTATCGGTAACAACCTCGAGGAGAGCAGAGCGGATGGATAGCAAACCAGAGAAAGAATTGTATCTCTACCTGGTAAAGAGAAAGATATCTATTATACAGAGCCTATAGCCCTAATTACTAACTTTTATATAAAGTTAGCTCGTTATTAAGGGGATTAGATAGAGGGCCTCCTTTCATTTTTTTACTAAGAGAGAGCTGTAAAGGGGACTGGCCTGGAAGTCATTATATGGTGGACTGCTTATGGATCAATAGGAGCAGGCTAACTCTAAGGTACAGCTTTTTTCTCATACTCACAGGAAAAAAGAGACTTCAAGGCACTCGCTTCAAAAGTACCTGCTTTGTTCATTGAATGGATTGCCCATTTCCCCTTGCCTGGAGATCGTGCCTTTTTTACTCGACTCGCTCCCTGCTCAAAAAAAGTAGATCTTATTCCGGTTTGGAAATCATGTTCACATCATGAATTTTTCTACCTGTCGCGCTCGCGTCATTCGCTGGCCAGTCGGGAGGATAGTACATTCCAACTCACATGCTTCCCAAACCAAGACTCGGGCGCAACAGCGCGACTGCTAAATCGACTGGATCTGGATCATCCGGAACTACATCTAAATCTCTGACTATGGCGACTAGGACTCTCTTTGGATCACGATTTCAAACTGGATCGCTCTTACGGGCCGGGTCGAGCCTTTCAATCAATAGTGCATCATCGTATGTAGTAGTAGCGAGCAGTTCCTTCCCTTCCAACGTGTTTAGAAAACGAGGAGGCCAACACACATCTGAGATGAGATAGGATAGGATCATGCACTTACTAAAAAACCGGGGTTCTTACTTTCCTGCAATCTATTTTATACTATGGAAATTATTTTCTACCTCCCGCCTATATAGAAAGCTATTCCATTCCTGCCTGGGCAACTCAAACTACTTTTTAGACTTTTCTGCCGGTGAAAACTGTTAGCTTATCCGATACTGCAGGCTCTCCCTCCCAAGAGGTGAGGCACTGATACTGGAGGGACTAGATGATGCCTTTAGAACTGCAACGAACTATCTTAAAAGAAATAGGTTGGAAATGGGCTTTACTACTTATCTGCTTGACTAGAAACTGGCACTATATGAGCTCCTCCCAAAAGGCTCCTGGGTAAAAGTTTTCCCTCTTTCTATTGTTTTGTTTGTTCTTTCATAAAAAATAAAAGATGAAGATTAGCCCAACAACTAGCTATCCCATTGGAATAGTCCTACTCCAACACCAATAGCAGGAACGAAAGACGCAACTACTAAAAGGGACCTATAACCTGCTTTCCATGCAACCTCTTATCGCCTAGGGAGTTCTTCTATGGACCCAATTCGCTCGCTCCAGCATGTGTTAAGCATACGGCGACTGGACCTCAAATGAAACCGTCGGGAAAGGAACTTTAGCCCTGTAGCCTGCTTTTCCTATAGCTCGCAGGTTACCCTGTAAACTAGCTATCCCTTCGCTTTCTTTCACTAGCTTACTGGCTGTAACAAAGATCAATCTCTTTACTTTATAAGATCCTGCTGTCAAGGCTTTCCTTGAAAGGAAAGGGATGTTCTAGATCCATATAATTATTATTATTATTATTATTATATTAATAATAATAGTAAATAGACTTTTATTAATATTACTTGCCTTAGAACCTGCTTTTGATCTTGAACCAGCTATCTCTAACTTTCCTGCAGTCTTAACTGATGAATTGCCCAGAGCGAGAGAGTAAAGCATATCGCATATCAAAGTAGTCTGATTATGGGGTTGAGGGAACAAAGCAGCCTATTGGAGGGCTGCAAACTGGCACTGAAACTAGAGGAGATTACCTTTTTTCTTCTTTCTTACATCGACAAATAGGAATCGAAGGCTTCAATCAACCTTTCTTTTTTTTTGATGTGCCAGGTCGACCAGTCTAGAAATGATGAAAGTTCCCCCGATGTGACGATCGCTAACGCATCCAGGGCCCCACCACCGTAGATAAACTCTATTTTTCTTGGCTACCTAATAGTTCGCTATTGCATTAAATCTAGCTATCAATAGCAGTACATTCCCCGGTACATACAGACGAATAGACCCCTCCACCCGACTAATAGCCCGTACAGGTGGCCTTCGCCCTTTACCTATTTTTCTTGAATAGCATCGGGAGCTGCACCCCTCTAATTAGGATTTGGTCTGACCGGCCAACCCGTACACTTGTTCTGTCTTATATATGCAAACCCCAATCAACAACTCTCCGTTCTAGTTGAAAGCCCCTCTTCTTGCCTAATCTTTTCTTGGAGTTGAAGAAGCAGATTAAATGAGAATGAGGCATTCCAGCGCTGTACACTTCCCACAGGGTTAGGAGTTGTAGTTGGACTTAGTTTAAGTAAGGCCGGCAGGGAAAGAGCAGTTATTCCGCTAATAAGCGTCGTGTAGTCTTCTTTCCTGCCTTTATCCCGCTAAGCCGTAGCTTGGGGTCTTTCAAGGCGCGGGAAAGGGGTCCGAGTAGACCAATGACTAGAATTGGCCCTAGACCATGGGAGCGAGTCCGTGCCAGGAGTTTAGGAAGGCATGAGCGAAATAGCGAGATCCAAAGACAGAGATGCCTGGGGAGGGCTCCTATGTGCAAGGAGAAGGAAAAAAGGTTTGAGAAGGGTTCAGCTGCGCCTAAGGGCTTTGCCTTAATCCGATGGAAATTCGTAAGAAAGAGTCCCTATAATTACTTTGGTCTTGCTGCTGCTTTCATATCGACATTCTAGAAAAGGGTAAGATCTTCGCTTTCGCTCCTTGGTTCATCCACACTTCCTTATCTGGGTAAGGCTTCGCTTCGGGCTGTCTTTTTGCACATTTGTAAAGATGGTCTCTTAGAACTTGACTATTGGTCTATCCCCGACTCCGGTGTGCTTAGTAGCCGTACCTCTTTTATACTATTTTATCCAATTTCCTTGTCTTCGAGGAGGATGAGAAAGGTAGGCTTGAAGACCCCATTTGAGTCTTTCTCACCGTCACCTGGCCTAGATCCGGTGGTGCATACCCCAAAGTTTCAAAGATGCAAGTTGCAGAGGGGTGTGCTCGCTAAAGAAGCTTCCTTAACCACTTCCTGTGGAAAGACTTGGTGTACGTGTTAGGTACTCACCTGCATTCCATTCTTTCTAGCCAGCTGCTCCCCTGGTGTACTGTACGAGCGAGGAAACTCATGACTCACTTTCAGCAAGCGCCGTTAAGGCGTAAATGCCATTCGAAGTCCCACTTCGGTAGCGTGGTCATGTCAAGGAGTGGAGGAGGGGCATTTCCATTCTATAATGTCTAGAACCGTTCCCTGATAGAGAGTCTCAAGGCCCAATCGGGATAGAGGGAGCCAAAGACCTGTACAGAAGAGAGGTGGTCCTTGCTGCTTTGAAAATAGCTCCAAAAGGGCCTTTCCCTCTTCTATGTTATCCCGGCCCTTACGTCAAGCTTGGGACTCTTCTTTCTCGATCTTCGATCGGGTCTGAATAAGAGCTAACGAAATCCGATTCGAACCTTTGGCATTACCTTCCCCGGTACACTATCTATATCTCAAGCACATCCCATTGAGAAATAGAGCATTCTTCGCCTAATGAGTTGGGATATTCCACAACCACTCTGTCCTCTACCCGACCGCATCACTGGCCCAGAAAGAAAGGTGCGGAAAGTACACACCAGCAAGTCAATTCCATTCCTTTTCTACTCCGCCCCCACCGGCCTACAGCCCTATACCCTCTACAGCAGCCCGGGCGTCAGCCTCAAAGGACTGATCTTCCTTCTTGGCGTTGACTCCACTTGGGCCGATGGGAACTCCTACTTCACCCCAATGCAGCCATCGAACCAGCCCTTAAGGCCGAATGATTTAAAAGTAGAATTTACGGAGGGACTCTTTCGAAGCTATCGGTACCATGATGTGTACTGGCCTGGGCCAAGTTCAAGCCCCCAGAACTGAGAGCAAGAGGAAGACGGAATGCCCTTGCCAATGTCACGGAGAATATAGCCCTTACGTACCAAATGGTTCAATCTTATAATACACAGCTCCCGTCAGACTGCATAGAACGTCTACCAATTGTGAATGAGCGGATCGGGCTTGCTTGGAATGGTGAACAGGCCCTGACTGGAAGTGCCGAAAGAACCACTACAAGAGGGGAGCCGGCTTTCACACCCATGCTATGACCCTTGCTATGAACTTCTCATGCCAATTCCCCAAGACCTCTTTTACCCTTTTGTCGAGCAGCCCTTTCATATCATACTTTCACATATATATGAAAGGCAAAGTTATTTCTCATGCCCTTTTAGAGCTAAAAAGGACTTAATTAATCTCTCTCAGTCGATTTCCTTCATCATTCTTTTGGTCATTCCTTCTTCTGGCCAAAGAGACTTCTGGAGGGCTTAAGACACCTTGATTTGGAAAGCGATCGATGATCAATCCATCTGTCCGCACTTCCTCCTGGTCCTGCTGGTATCTCTGCCTAGGACTTTTTTTTTCTTTTTTTCCTTCTTGACCCAGCTCGGAATGAAAGGAGACCTCCCGTAGGTGGCCTCTTACCTCTCTTGCTTCCAAGTGAGCACCCAGGTGAACCGTAGTGCCCAGGTCGTTCCCCTTTCTTTTCTAAGTCAATTATGCTTTAGAAAGAAAAGATTAGTTCTTTTTTTTTCTTCATTAATCTCTCTTCACGCCCCCGCCTTTGTACAATTAGAATCCTAGCACACTTTTTAACTATGAGAGCTGTTTGTATACTTGCGTAAGAGGCTTTTTCCGTGAAGAGAGATTAATAGGGACTCGGGTGCCCTTTTTTCATATCTTTTTTGGCCTGGCCATAAGAAGAATCAGTAGGCTGGTCAAGTAGCCTTTTTGATGCAGAGGGCTTCTGCGCCCCAATCATTCTATTTTCAACTGTTTTTGGCCCATTGAATTCAACGAGGGCTGTGAAGCATGCTGGGAATGAGGTAAGGACCTCTTCTCTCTGACGTAGCCAAAGTGAAACCCATTCGACCGAGGTCGAGATCTAAGCCGGTCTATAGCACAGGTGCTGCAGTGAAAGATTCCGCCGTAGCTAGATGCCTTGAAGAAAGAGCAAAAAGACTCACTTTGGGTCCATGGCTCCAGTCAAAATGGCCCTTCCCCCCCTTTGAAGAAAGCCCTGATCGCCTTTGCCATTCTTTTTCCAATGAGGAGTCCGACCGATGAACCTTGGGAGCATCCCGGGCAAGATCTATGGCTTCAGCTGCGGCTAAGCGAACTACCTATTCTATAGAAGTTAATATGAGAGAAAAAGCTCTTCTTTCACATAGTGGGAGGCTACCCTTCTCTCTTCCCAATTCTCCCAATGAGACCTCTTTCACTCACTTAGTGGACGACCCAGAGGACTTTAATAAAGCCCCCTTTTGCCTCATCCCGATCCCCCTTCAAAGAGGGTGAAGTAGCGGCTCCCTCCTATTACTATTACTGGGGTGGAGTCGAGCACCAGAAAGTCAAAAAGATTCCTTCCCGAACCACTCGTGTAGTCTTCTTCCTGCCTCCCAGTTAGGCCCTATCTCGCTTTCCAAGTCTCATTTGGATGAGGCGCCGGCGCTACTAAACTATATGCAACTCTCATTTCAACATTCTTTCTTCTCTATTGGCCCTTCCTTCTCTATCTGCCTAGAGAACCTCTCTTTCCCTACAAGGCACTAGAAGGTCGACCCCACTTTCCACACTATGTTGACTTGACTCCTGAGCCCAGTCATTCCCCCCCACTCTTTCACACAGTATCGAGGGCTTTTTCATAAGAAGCAGCACTCTATTGTCCACTTCGATAGCTTGAAAGAGTCTCTTTCATAAAGAGGGGAGTTGAGGCGGGCCTTCTTTCCTCTGCTGGTTAGTAGTCGCTTCTGAGATCGCTAGCAATTTGCCATTGACTGATTCACCAAGCCAAGCATTGGAGCAAGCGAGGAAGACCGCTTTTTCCATCATCCAAGTCCATCTTCGGCCCCCTTCTTCCTAAAGCCCCGCCCCAGCCCTCTAACCTTTTCCGCACCAATCCGTAAAACAAAGTTGGGTGTATAGCTCAGTTGGTAGAGCATTGGGCTTTTAACCTAATGGTCGCAGGTTCAAGTCCTGCTATACCCAAACCTACCAACCACTGCAGTATTCGTAAGGATGCGTAGTTGCGTTAAAAGATCACTCTTTGTTAGACTCGCTTCTAAGACTTCGCTCGTTGGGTGAGGTAAGTATAAAGGGATCAAACTGGCTCGGTCATCGATAGGCCGGCCTCTTTGGCAATGATTTAGCTCAGTCTTGGGTTGAGATTTTGACCCAGACGGCTTTTCGTTGTCCTGAGAGACGACCGGTCGAGCGAGGGCATGTTTCCCGTGCCACGTTTTCCGCTTTACAAAGGGTCAGCCTCTGGGTTATTACTCGTCGTGGCGCATTAACGCATCATGCGTTAGTGTGGCTGGCTGCGTGGCGAGTGCATCCGGGGAAAAGGTTTTGGGACTACGCTATCCTTTTATACGAGATAGTAATCGCCGACCAAGGAGTAGCGGAAGAGTACCAGAAAATCATGAAGGATGCTGAGGTGACCATATCGAAAGAGAAGTCACTCATATCCTTCACCGGGGCAATGGAGTTCGCCAAAAGATTCATTACCGATTGGGGCACGCAGGATTTCAGTCCGGTGTCCTTTAAGGTTTTGAACCTTACTGGCGGCTTCGTGCCAGCTTTCATCTTCCAAGTACTAAACCCTGGGTGTCGTTGCAGACATCCTATAGGCTTAGAGGTGGAAGCTACCGTAACCAATCGCGGGACACCAAAGTCTCGTCGATGGTTGCGACACTGGTTACTGGCGCTCTCGCCTAGTGGCATACATCCTCTGCCTCTCGACCTGTGGTTCACGCTCCCTGAAAAGGGTTGTGTTGATCCTGTAAGGATCGGGATGGTGAGGTTTTACCTGATAAACAGTGTGAAGCCCAAAGATTTCCGCGAAAGCGTTATCGATGAGCTACGCATTGCTTATTTAGGTGACAACGAGTTGTTCGAGGCTCTTCTCCAGGAATGGATGAAGCAGCACTTGAATTATCTTCGTTGGTATGCTCAGGCTAGTTCTGATCCCCTTTTCCCACTCACTCCTGCCGAAAACAGCTTACTATTTTCAAAGTCGAAAAACCTGTCCTTTATTTGAATTTGATGAGAAGCTTCCGTGCTCACCTACCGCCTTGCTCTTACACACGCCAATGCAGCTAATGCTGATAGTCCTGCTCCTAGTTCCGCTAGTCCAGCTAGTGCTGCTAGTTTGGTTTCGTTTGCTAGTCCTATTAAAAGTCCGATGTCCCGAAACTTAATAAGACTTTTTCTAAGCGGAAAGAAGACACCTGCCTCGCGCCCTTACTAATACTAGCGCGCCACACCCAGGGGAAGTGGAATTCAAAGACGCTAGGCTTATGGGTCGACTGATGAGACTATACCTGAGATTCTCGTTCTACTGGTTAACTCGTCCTTTTAAACTAATGCTTCCCGATCGCATACTCTGCAGCCCCTTATCCTTATCCATTAACCTAGTCCACTAAACTGGACTCTTCAGAAAGCTCCAGTGGGCCTATGACCGACAGTTCCTACTGCAACTGGATGAAATCGAAGGGAATCCGCCTATAGATCATACCGATTCAGATATAGATAAGGGCCGGAAGATTGGTACTCAATTTAGGAGGGAAAGAAAGATGAAGGTACCGATTCAGATATAGATAAGGGCCGGAAGATTGGTGGTATAGACAGGAGCGAAAGAAAAATAACTTACTAAGTTAAATCACGCCGATCCTCCCTATAAGTACCTGTGCTTCGGTTGGTCTGCGGGTGGAGGAAGAGCTTGACCAGACTAATTCCGTCTAATGAGACCTAGAGGTTATAGAGACTCTACTTAACAAACCTATTGCCACCCATACGAAAGAATTGAATCAGTAACTGCCATGGAGAGCTAACTGGCAAGAAGATTCCCAGCTAATCCGTGAGTAGTGGTCAAAGAGAGCGCGGAGTAGGCAATAGGAAAAGTTTCACCTTATTCAAGAATCCTTCTCCTAGTCAATTCGTTAGCTAATTCATCCTAGCCCTGAGCTTGCTTCTATTATGATAGAGTGAGCTAATTCATACGTGAGGAAGTAGCCTGAAATGGTTTATTAGCCGTTTTTGTTACGTTTGTATAGTATAGCCCCTGGGCGAACCAGAGCTTCGCGCATTATTATAACGAATAAAGGGAGGTAGAAGTGAAGAGAGCAGCAACCGAGCGGGAAGACTGATTTGAATAGTGAATAAGAAAGCGGTTGTCCATCGTCCGTTGGTCGAACCTCCCTCACTGCGGGGGGAATTGGGGCAGAACCAAGAGACCGGAAAGACAAGACTATTAGCTCGGGTTCCCTAGCCGAAGATTCATTTATAATGAAGTTACCAACTTTCAGAATATTACAAATAAATCGAGAAAGAATATATGATATCCCTATTTCTGGAGTGTGCGTTATCTTTGAACGGGATACCACTTCCAGCCTTGCACACACGGAACTCATAAAGAAGGGTCGATGTAATTTGAATTGAGCTCTCTTTTTTTTTTACTCGCCTCAACTAAATGAATAAGAAAGAAACGTAACGTAATAACCTAAGGAACTGTCTGCTTTCTATTTCTTACGCGAGGAAAATGAAAAAATAAAAAAGCGCTAATAACTTTACAGAAACAAATCCACTATCTGTTTTACGTCAAGCAATACGTGGAGTAACTCCCGATATAGCAGTAAAAGCGGCGGATCGACTCATCAAGTTCCTATAGAAATTGGATCTACACAAGTAAAAGCACTTGCCATTCGTTGGTTATTAGGAGCATCCCGAAAGCGTCCGGGTCGAAATATGGCTTTCAAATTGAGTTCCGAATTAGCCAAAGGGAGTGGCGATGCCATACGCAAAAAGGAAGAGACTCAACGAATGGCAGAGGCAAATAGAGCTTTTGCTCATTTTCGTTAATCCATGAACAGGATCTATGTAGACACATAGATCCATGGATCCATACATCTCGATCGGAAAAGAATCAATAGAAATTGAATCGGACGATATCTTTCTCGAAACAATTGGGAATCGGAGATTGGATGCAGTTACTAATTCATGATCTGGCATGTACAGAATGAAAACTTCATTCTCGATTCTACTCATTGAGAATTTTGATGAAAGCGTTTCATTTGCTTCTCTTCCATGGAAGTTTAATTTTCCCAGAATGTATCCTAATTTTTGGTCTAATTCTTCTTCTGAAGATCGATTCAACCTCTGATCAAAAAGATAGACCTTGGTTCTATTTCATCTCTTCAACAAGTTTAGTAATAAGCATAACGGCCCTATTGTTCCGATGGAGAGAAGAACCCTCGGGAAATTTCCAAACGAACAATTTCAACGAAATCTTTCAATTTATTATTTGACTATGTTCAACTCTATGTATTCCTCTATCCGTAGAGTACATTGAATGTACAGAAATGGCTATAACAGAGTTTCTGTTATTCGTATTAACAGCTACTCTAGGAGGAATGTTTTTATGCGGTGCTAACGATTTAATAACTATCTTTGTAGCTCCAGAATGTTTCTTTCAGTTTATGTTCCTACCTATTATCTGGATATACCAAGAGAGATGTACGGTCTAATGAGGCTACTATTAAATATTTACTCATGGGTGGGGAAAGGCAGGCGCTGGCGTGACATGACAGGTCTCCTTTGGACAAGCACCAAGTCACCTTGCTTTCACACTCGTCCTTGAACCAAAAAGTTGTAGGATCTTTCCATTTGAGTGCGATACAGCTCGAGGTTCTGTTGGGCTATCAGTCTTTGGCCCTCTAAAGATTCTAATTCAGCGAGACGAAGCTTCATTTGCTCCTCCTCAGTGAGTTTCTCATGTACTGCCACCCTTAGGGAAGGGTGCTCTAACTCAATGGGTAAGACTGCTTCTCCTCCAAACACTAAAGAATATGGGGTCATTTGTGTTGGAGTCCGAACTGTGGTGCGATAAGCCCAATTGGCCTCTTGCATCTTCTCATGCCAATCTTTCTTGTTTTTGGAGACTATCTTTTTCATGATCTTTACCAGTGTCTTGTTACTTGACTAAAAGAGCCCATTTGCCTGTGGATAGTATATGGTAGAGTACCGCCACTCAATCAACTATTTAGCGGCAAGCCGGTACACCTTCTGTGACTTTCATGCTGGTCCATTATCCGAGATCACACGATTTGGAACCCCGAACCTGTAAATGATATGGTGCTCAAAGAAGCCTACAACGTTGTCAGCCTTGACTTCCCTTAAGGGTACGGCCTCTGTCCATCGAGCAAAATAATCAGTGGCTGCCAGGATGAATCTGTGTCCTCGCCTTGAGGGTGGCTCAATAGGCCCGATCACATCTGTTCCCCATGCTGCAAATGGCCACGCGGGGACTGTGGGGTGTAAAGGACTTGGAGGTCGATGAGGTATTTCACCATGAATCTGGCATTGGTGACATTTCTTGGCGTATTCAACGCAATCCTTAGCCAAAGATTTTAGACCAAAAGTAGCCTTTGAGTTAAGCTCTTTGAATTTGTGGTACATCTTCGGGCCAGACTGGTGTGCACCACACACCCCAGAATGCACCTCTTCCATAGCTTTTTTGTGCCTCTTCATCTGATAAGCACCTCCGCCACATGTGGTCATATGACCTTCTGTATAGAATATCTTTGTGGAATAGATACAGCGAGAGGCGCCTCCGAAGTTCTATCTTTTTCGCTGGATTATCAGGCACCATATTAAAAGTGCTCAATGAAAGCAGTCTTGATGTTCAATTGATGAATGGTCTACTTGCGCAGATTGGCAGGCACCCTTCTGGAACAATGTCGAGCATTGATGGTAATAAGAACCTCTGCTCAACGCGGATGTTTGCTTCTCCCTCCAAAGGTAGAGTCAGAGCCGCAGCAAGCTTTGCGGCCGGCATCAGCCTCGGCATTTCCTCGTCGTGGGACATGGTTGACTTCGATAAATGCAAACTTTTCCATGAGATTCAGAACCATGGTATGGTAGGGTACGAGTTCTGGCTTCCGAACTGAATAGATCCCTTTTACTTGTCGGATGACAAGCTGTGAGTCTCCATATGCATACAAGTAGAATATCCCCATGTTGAGGGCTGTGACTAATCCGAAGATAAGAGCCTCGTATTCAGCTTCATTATTAGAACACTCCCGTTTGAGAAGCGAGAAGGAGTGATATATGACCCCTTTTGTAGGAGTAACGAACACAACTCCCGCACCTGCCTTTCGCCTAGGGGTATTACCGTCAATTGCTGGCAAGGTGCGCGATGCGCCATCAAAGTACATCTGCCAATGGGGGCTGATGTGTTCTACCACCATCACCTCTTCGTCTGGCAGATCTGTTATAAGGGGTGAGTCATCTGGGATCGGGTGAGCAGCGTCGATCATCCTCGGCAAGAGCCTGCCCTTTTACTTCTTTTTGTAGGACGTAAGTGATTTATTTTAGTGAATTTTATCACGGTACATATCATATTCAGCCGGAGCCGCTCCCGTATAAGGAGCGAGGTATTGGTTTGTAGCAGGTGAATCCGCCGTTTCAGCTACGACAATAGTGTATTCCAGGAGCCGGGTTCAACATCAAGAGCAAATGCAGATGCAGTGACACGCTTCTCATTATAAGCAGAGACGGTTGGTTTTGCACCTTCGCAAATGTTTGCATAGTTATAAAGGCGGTTCCGCTTGGTGTTCAGTCATCAGTCCCGCCCTTCTTTTGAAGCTGGTTTCCGCCTCAAAAAATTCTTTCTCAGCTTTTTGTATGTATGGTCCGTCACTAAAGGAGGATGCTTGTGGAAAACAAAGCGTTAAAGGTGTACACCCGGTCCGGTACGTAGGAACCTAAATGCCTATTATTGATTGGGATTGGAGTATAGCCGACCAGAGCTGAAGGGAAGCTGTAATCTCCGGATCTACATGCAAAGATCAGGGGCATTTTCACAAAGAGGTGGCATGCCACCTTGACCCCTCTCACCCAGAACCAGAATGGAGTTGTCGACCATATCCAAATCACCTCCATTCGGCTTTGAAGAACCTTCCTCATCTATTCCATTTAGACTTTTGCATTTTTTTCCCAAAACCAGACGGATCTCTGACCTTTTCTCTCTACCTGAGTCAACCCCTCATCAACCACGCTCTCTCCTACATTTTCTCGAAGAGCAGATGTGCCTTCTTTCGCAACCCAGACCGGCTTCCTTGCCTTTGTGCCACCTCGAGAGTGACAGAAGGAAGTCCCAACTATCGACCTATTCAGTCAATTCCCTCAGATGGTTATTTCGCTCCTATCCTATACTGAGTTCCATCCTGAGTTAATTCCTTTCACTGATTCCGTCACAGGACTGTGATGAAGGGACTTAACAAAACGATTATGTTAAGTCGTCTAAAGTCAAGTTGAAGATCTCCGAAGATCTGCAGTTACGTAGGGAAGGGAGTCGCTATTTCACCGAATCTTCCTCCATTCTCGCCGATTGGTGGAAGAAGATGAAGTAGGTGTAGGTGAGGCGGCGTTCAGAACCAGCCGTCGAAGTGAATGAATTCGAAAGAACGAAGAGGTAAGGAAATGAGACGACTCTTTCTTGAACTATTTCATAAGCAGATCTTCCCCTCCACACCAATCACGAGTTTTTTTTTATTCCTTTCGTATATCGTCGTCACGCCCTTAATGATAGGTTTTGAAAAACACTTTTCATGTCATTCCCATTTAGGTTCGATTCGGATCCCTCCGTTGTTTCCCTTTCCTCCCGAACCTTTTCCTCGAAATGATAAGGAATCTGGTACACTCGAATTGTATTATTTAAGTGCTTATTGCTTGCCAAAGATCCTACTTCTACAATTGGTAGGTCACCGGGTTATTCAAATAAGTCGTGTTTTCCGTGCTTTTCCCATGTTACAACTTCCGTACCAATTCGATCGATCCGGAATGGATCGGTTAAACATTCTATTAGGGAGCCCGGTCTTGACTCTTCTGTGTGGTATTCATTCTCGTTCGGCTCTTGGAATCACATCCAGCAGTGGTTGGAACAGCTCGCAAAATCCAACCACTTCACCTACTTCATTGCCCCCAACCCTTTCCCGTACCTCTATTGAAACAGAATGGTTTCATGTTCTTTCATCGATTGGTTATTCCTCTCCCTTTGTATCTCCTTATCCAATTTCGGTCTCGATTAGTTCACAAGATTGAATGGCCAAGTCATTGAAAAGCCGTTATTCGATTGTTTTCAAAGAATGTTGAGCCGGGCCCGGGTATGTAAGTTAAGCCATGTATATGGGAGGTACTTTAAAGAAAGAAGGGCTTTCGCTTCTTTGCACCTGCATAGCAGCTATATTTCGGTTGCAAGCTACGTAGCTCATCTCAAAAAAGTCAATGCCTTTTGTTTCAAATAAAAACAATAAATATGTGAAGGATCAAAGTTTCTCTTATTTTTTTTTACATTGGCTTGCCCGCCCCGAGCAGTAACAGGAGCATAGCATTTATTAGCTATAGCCTCCTTAAAACAAAATAAGTCTGCCTCCTCTCGCTGCTGGAGAACCCTGTAAGCGAAGGATGGTGGTCACCCGACTCAACTAAATGCAATTTTTCTAAACTTACGTGTAGTTCTGGTTGATCCATATTTGAATCACAGTTCACGAAGGTAAGACAAAAAATGAAAAGAAGGCGGCATCCTCGACCATGAATCCTTTGGAAAGAGATGAGGATGAGATAGGTACGCCAGGTTCAGAGCTGAATGTTGAGCCTTCCTTTTCCCAGACCCGCATCAAGCATTTCATCAACGGATAAAGCTACTGATGTAAATAGAGAGTTGCAGATCCCCATGCTGAAGGGCCCAGTTCTAGTATATGATAAGGAGTAATGTCCACATGGGCTTTGCTAGCGAAGGAGGCCAGCTGGTGAAACTCATCCTATAGTCTTGATTTTTACCTTATGGTCACGATTCGTTATCCGATTGATCAGATAATTCAAACTACCTCCGAGGAGTTGAGTAAGAACTATTAGCGATCCATTCGCTTCCCATTTTTCTGGATTGGGATCAAAAGCTATCCACATCCACCAACCCAACCAGAAAAGAGAATGGATAAATCCTCCCCACTCGTAGATCCCTGTCAAAGGTTATGGAATACGCTGTGAGTCAACTATTTTATATCTATTTTTTAGATAGTCGATGTGGGAAAGTCTATTTTAAAAAAGAAAACCGCCTCTGAAATTGTCCTAGTAGCCAAGTCTAAGTATCCAATTGCGTCTTGCATGTGTAGCTAAGTTGAAAAGACAAGCCTATAACTAGATCTAATGTGGAAGTGACGGAAAAGTAGGTGGGAGAAAAGTAGACCAAAACTTTCTTTCTGATGATTTTTTGAGCTTCTTCATTTTGTTCAGGAAAAGAATCTTAGCAACCACTAAGAGTTCTATCTTCTCTGGCTAAGAAGAAGGTAAATCAAAGTAACGGATAAGTTCATAGTGTAAACTAATCTTACGAAATAGATACCATCATCCATTCCATCTAATAGCTCCTATAACTTTAGATTGTTGGTACTAAACAAAGGATTCGGAAAGAGAAAGAGGTGTATGCAGTGAAAGTGCTGTAGAGGTCCAATTATAACAGCCAAGTCAAAAGAAGTGCTAAAAATCATTGAGTTATGAGAAAACAATACTTTCACTTTCAATGAAATGATCGGTATGTTATATGAAAGTGATTCAGGTTTGGTAAGCAATTCTGTAAGCTTGGCTGTCTTTGGAAGCTGTGCTAAAAAAACATATCTGGCCAAAATGAATGAATTACAACAAGAATTACCTCGAAATGGGTGACTCGAATACCTACAAAGTAGGAGTAAAAAGCAAAAGAAGCACAGATTTTCTTAAAGAAGCCTTCTAGCCTTTCCCGGAAAGAAGTCCAAGCATGAAGATAGGGCCAAGCAAGTGAAGTGATCCTCGGGAATGAGCGTAATTCTACTGTGCTTGAAAGAGGAAGAGAAACATTCCATGGACTAGTAAAAGTGAGTGAAGTTAGCCCACTAGAATCTCTAGAAAAACGGAGCCTTACCTTAGCTTAGGTAGATAAAAGATCCTCAAGGGAAAGAGGATAATCGAGATACGCGCTAGCATACCATTGGAGGTAATGAAGATGCATCTTCATCCATTGCTGGATTGGATTAAACGCTCAAGCATACCATCCTCATCTCCATCATAAAAGGTGATGAGCCTATCGATCTCCTTTTTCACTTTATTTTTAGGCGCTTTGGCACAAAGAGATAGGATTAATTCAAGCAGGTAGAGAGCTTGTCATTAGTGAGAGTTATCGTCCAACAAGCGATTCTGGCCAAAAGAGCTGTATAGAAGGCCAATTTGAGTATGAAAATAGGAATACCTAATCATGTGAATTTCTATTCTATGCCCCCGAGCCCTACCCTACAACAATAGGCAGGTTAGGAAGGATCGGTTGCTTGTAACTGCTCCACCTACTTGTAAACAGAAAGGCAGGGGTACTCATTCATTCGAATAGCTGGTCATCAACACCTCATTTATTAAAATAAATAATTAGCTTGTACCTGAACCATATATAAACTTACCAAGCTCACTCCCAAACAAAAAGGTCAGACCGGAGGAAAGAACAAAAAGCACTTCAGCCCATCAAGCAATTACCCGTAAGCACTTTAACGATTATCTTTCTTTGCCAACACTTCTGATGAATCCAAAATAATTGGATTAGAAATGGAATCAGTACACATAAATGGAAGTTCTTCAATCCCAATTTCTACACTAAATGAAATTCATAGTCCTCGTGCTAACCGCATATATAGACTTATATGTTTATTATATATTAATGTATATATATATATATTAATATATACATTTATATATATAATAATATTAGAAGGCCCGCTTCAGGAAACTATCTTTTCTTAAAGGATCAATCCAAAACTCCTACCTAATCTTTTCTTGGAGTTGAAGAAGCAGTCAAAAGGCTTGCCAGATTTTCATCAGAAACTTCGAGCTAATGTAGTTGTCTGACAACTACATTATTAATTATTACAAAATCTTATAACACTTAATATTACAAATGAGAATGACAGAGCGTTACAAGCACAGATTGGTAAATAAGCACTGAAATAGGTAAAGGAATGGAAGCACATCTTGCACCACCCTTCTATGATCCATTCAACCAGCCTTCAAGATGAGAGATAGGCCTTTAGCAAGGAGATATCGCACTCCAAGCCGGATTAGGTCAACTAATCGAGACTTCTTTAACAGGCCTTAGTCCCAACATGAGATTACTTTTAAACAAAATATAAATTAAGAAAGGCCTAAGAATAGTTATGACATCCTAGCCAGAGAAGAGCAACAGGAGCTATATTCAAGGAAGTTATGGACTGGAATCAGAGATTGGATGGACATCCGGAACAGAGAGGAAAAGAGGAAGCAAACAAGGCTAGCTCACGAAAGAAAGCCTTGCAACTACGCTATATATTGATATTGCAACTGCGCTAATAAGGGCACATCAGCTTTCTCTGTATGTGGATTTAGGAGTCGCACTGATCGACAGGAAGAGCTCAAAACTGACTGGACTGTTAGTAGACGGAAAGAAGATGCAAAAGCTTTCGCACTTACTCGCATACACTCTTTTTATCTGTATTTTGTACTGGTACTCTATGTAAGGTCTCATTAGTTCTTTGTTTGTATAGTAGAGCTCAGCTGGACTAAGCGAGGCTGTACTCTGAGCCATATACGAGACCATTAGCATTAGTTCCCCTCTCACCAAAAGCTTCCGAACTTGCCAACAATCCATACCCTTTTGGTATCGCTAGCCCCCAAAGGCACACGAAATTATTGATTCTGGTACGCTTTGGATGGCTCTGAACGGTAATTGAAGCAAGCAAAGCCCTTTTCATTTTTCGTATGAAAGACGTAGGCTAAACTAGTGCCCACCTGAAAGGCCAACAAAGCGATCTCAAAGGCTTCGAAGGTTGAGTCAAGTTTCGCCCTGCCTCTCATGGGAACCCCGCGACCACACGGCAAATCATTTTCTGTGGGGTGGGTCTTAAAGTATAGATCCTGGTTCGGGTTGATTCGTTGTACCACTTTATTCATATTCCGATGACAGGCGGTTAACCATAGTGAACCAGATCGATTAGGTACGGTCCGACGTAAGTAAGCGGGGACAGCCTTTCTCAGCAAAGTGGTCTCATAGCACTTCCCTCGGATTTCGCCAAGGAAGGCACAACGTTGACACACAGTTCATTGATAAATAAACCATTTCACGAGAAAAATGGCTAAGCAACTAGTTAGTTCAATCAGGACTGCCCTGCTGTAACCTAGGGATCACCTGGTGAATGGTTTCAGGCAAGCATTAAGAAGTGCTCGTGTATTCCACTCTACCTCGGGAAGATGAGCTTGCCGAGTTTCAACAACGCCCGAGGGAATGTAAGCAAACAAGGGGGGCAGTTGGCTCGTAAGCTCCAATTCGCGATAAGGTGAAAAAAGAAAAGACCGGCTTTTAAGGCGGGTTGAACACGCTCTTCGGGTCCCCGGTCATGATACCGAAAAAAATGTTTGATTTGTTGCCTGATATTGACATATATCTATCATGTTCGGGATTCAGATCAGAAGGAATCTATTTCCTCTATCTAATAAGGGAGTACTAGGGTTGTCAACCCCTTGGTAATCCTTTTGGTCTTGTTTCCGCTCCAAGCGTAAGGTAATGGAATCGAATTAGGTTAGCTCTTGCTAGCCGGCCTCCTAAGCTAAATTCCTGAAAAGAATGGAATGGTATTCGCTAGCCTTTCAACCATCGACATATCTGTTCCCCGATCCAAGAGCCCGATCCTTCCACACCCGAGCAAACCAAGTCACGTTGCAGGGCCTGCTCTCGCATTTCGTTCATTAGAAAACTCCAGTTCGTGATCCCCCATATATAATGGCTTTGATCTTCTCTTCCCGATTCCTATACCATACGCATCTATCCTCATCTAGAGCAATACTGGTCCATCCTTCTTGAACTAAAGGACATACGCCAGTTTCAAGTCTAATTCCATATCCACCCCACAGACAATTATGAACCCCAAAGAACAGGAGCAGGTTCGGGCCCATCTAGCTCAGCTAGTTATGGCGAGACAAGACAAGCAAAGCCATCTTTAGGGCTGGCATTGAATGGTGCACCCCCTTAGCTCAACTCTAAAAAGCTCTAAACGAGCTTTAGCGCGGTGTTTAAGGCAAATAAAATGAACAGGCACGCCTGCCACACAAAAGCTCCAAAACTCGCGATAATAAAAGCACGAAAAAGGCCGCTCAGCGCGCTTTTAGTGCTCGCCTACTGACTAGGGGCATTGAAGCTCACCAACTAAACGATAAAGATGAACAGAATGTCCGAGTAGGAGAACTAGCCAAGCTTCTGAACAAGCGAAGAAAGGTAAACTAGACAGAAATAAATAAGGATCTTCTACTAGACGGATCTACTACAAGAGGTGAAAGCACTTCGTTGCTACTGGCTTTCAATCTCGATCTGCCAACAGTAAATCACAAGAGGCCTTGCTTCTTTTCTTTTCTTCATCCGTATTCGGATTTGCTTGCTTGGTCAGGGACTAAGTCATAAGCGACTAAAGAATCTGCCTTTAGCTCCGTGGCTAACGCCGGCAAGGACAAAGATAGAAAAGAGTTCCCTTCAAGAACTTTTTTCTTCCGCGAATATGAATACAGGCCTATGATTCGTTCCTTCCTTCTTGCTGTAAGCTTTCATACCAATTGATATGGATCGTTCCAAAATGCTACCTCTTGGGCCTCTTCCGATGCTTTTTTTCTTCATAGTGATCTCCTCTACCCGCCGAACCACAGAACCGCTACCTCTCGTCCCTTATCTTCTTATCTGATTTACTGTCCGTCTCGTTACCTCTATTTTTAGGGATTATGGCCAGCAACTGGCACACCATAAAGAATAGGCTTTTGGCTGAAAAGAATAATAGCATTGCCTCTGTCTTCATGCAAAACACGTCTACCACGCTGTGAGCAAGCCGCGGGTCTAAGCCACAGGAACAGGAAGGAGTCACTCTTTTATAGCTCTTGTTCGCTTGGCTTTAGCTCGTCTTTCTCTTTCTCACTCGAGCGAGTCACCTTCCCTTCCTTTCTCTCGTCTTCTCTGTCTATTGAACAATATTCATTGCCAAATCGTTAGGCTATGTCAATAGTCATCGCCTTGTCTGACTTCCGTCTTACATTAGCATTGCCTCGGTATACAACCAACCATTCCATATTCATTGCCTCCTCGTATTACTACTAATTTGAATTTGGATATTGTAACCCTCACTCGAGTTCTTTGCATTGAGCTCGCTCGGTTCGTCTGTTCATTGGAGCAGACCCCTACTTCAATTGTCTATCTGCGCCTCTCTTATCTGCTTATCCCTTCGATGAAACCGATTCTTGGCCTTCCAACAATTCCTCCTCCCCCTATCAGGCGAGAAGTAAACCCTCTGAGGGTGGGTTCCCCTCTACTTGTTCCAGCCGGTCCACCGGCTTCTGCGACTTCTTCGTTCGGGTGGCCTCTCCTTGTTTCAACGAGCGAAGGGAAGCCGATCTCTAATGATCCAATGAACTACTGACTCAGGCATTGGCTACGGTCTAGATCCCGATCCTTCGTTCAGGGGACAACAAGGGGCGGACTAGAGAGCTTCGGAATTCAATCGCGTCGAACGGGCTAAAAGCGATCAATAGCTCATAGCAGGCACATTCTCTCGAATTGGGTTTTCACAAAGAGAGAGGTCAGAGGAGTTATAGGACCATCCTCCTGTACACAGGGACGAGACTCTCCTTATATGCTCGGTCCGTTTTGGATGCAAGAGTAGTTCCAAATGCAAGCTATAGCGAGAGATCACTACTTTACGTAACGTAAAAAAAGCCGTAAATTGATTAGAAAAAAAGGTTGCAGTCAGTAAAGAAATCTCAGTCAGTCAAAGCAGGACTCATTGCTAAAACAAGTTCTGTCTGCAGTGGAGATGTCGGATTATTATGTACTTTGGCCAATACCGGCCGCTACCTTGATACCGGAGTCCAGCAATTCTATAGCACGTACGCGTACTCCATCAAACAAAACTAGATAAAGAAGACGGTCAAATAACTTATTAGCATTTGTCAAGTTGGCAAGGCAAGTTCAGGCCAAGATAGAGAGCAAGTTACTGCATAGACTGTAAAAAGTAAGCTTACTCCCATGCAACTTTCATCAAAGATAGCTGAACATGTCCAAAAGTGAGTGAGGAGAAGGGCTTACCTGAATGAACATAGTTTTTTAGGTTTTTTTTTTACAGGAATCACAGGCTAAGAGAATCGCGAGATCTTCCTTCTCAGTAACAGAGGATCCATGAGTGAGTAGTGGTCAAAGATAATAATAAGATCAGACACAACCAAATCAGCAAGAACGACTTGCAGAGCATTATCACCAAGAAAGAAAGATAGCTAATAAAAATGAAAAGAAAGAAATCAATAATTGATAAAGCAAGTCACATACAAAAGAACAATTTGTATGTGATAAGTACCATTTCGTTAAGAAAGGCGAGTACATCGAGATGAGATCGATCAGGATATCCGCCGACAGTTGAGCATTCCATCATCTATGTCCCGTATGCGTGTAAGAAAATGAGGATGTTTTGATTTGCTATGAAAGGCTGTAGCCTAATCTCAAAAAAAGTCAACTTAACCTTCTTAGTCTCCGGTAGGCATTGAGGGAGAGCGCATCAATGGGCGGCTATACAATCGAGTGAACCAGAACGCTTGAAAAAAGTATGACCATTTTGACTTTTTTCCATGGTAGCCATATCATATGGCAAAGAGTGCTTCGATCCCCTCGAGCACAACGCTTTCGCTCCCCCTTACATTCTGTGGTAGATCCAGGCTACTGAGTCGATCATTCAGGATGACCAGGTAGAAAGCATAATAGGGCTTGGGTGGGAGTACTGCTATCTATCTGTATGCCTAAAAAGTGAGATCCCTCCTCTTTCTTTGCTGTGGTGCCCGCTTCTCATTCCTTTCCGTCTGGTGGGTTTTGGACTCCAATCATTTCTTCGCTTTCTTGTGCAGAGAGAAAATCCACCACTGTACTAGGCTAGGATAGTAGTTTGAATGAAAAAGGTCTCTCAAACGCACCAATGCATCAATTCTCTTATTTTTTTTTTTGCTTATTTTAATTGGGAGAGATTGAAGCCAAATAGCTAGAAAAGGATAACTGTGGTTTACTAGAGCCATCAACATCTTCTTCTAGCTCGGCGTAAACAATTTCATTGCCTCAGGATTCGGCGAGTAGAAATAGGAAGGAAGTCTGGTCACTTCTTTGGTGGAATCCCACTCTTCGTCAGGGATCATAACGAAAGCGAGTAGCTTTGGATGCATTTAGACAGAAAGACATTTCTTTCTTTATTGTTAATAACAAGATAGAAAGCACCTACTAGCTTCATGGCGGTGCACCTGGACGACTTCCAGGAGATGGAGTTTTTGAATGCAGCACGGGCCCTTGCCATTCTTTTTTACACTATGCATCCAGGTAAATCAATAATGAAATTTTCCAGCGGTGAACACGGGCGCGGAGAAAACGGAGACCATCTCGGCGCTACAATTCAAGCGTGGACGCGTTATACGCAGACGACATACTAATGCTATCAAGCCTGGCTATCCAGATAAAAACAGAAAAAGATTGATAGCCATGAAATCGTTTGCTCTGAGGGAAGCGCTTTCTCACTCATATGTCAAAGACATAATCTGATTCTTGAGAAACTTTTGCATAGTGGGTGAAGTAGTCTGATGGACTGTGGACGGTACGTACTACTCTGCATTGTCTTCACCCATCGTCTGCCTTTGTCGCCAAGACTTACTTGACGTTGGGCGATGACGTGGAGACTGATGTGTCTTCCTTTTCCAGGGAATGGGACTTTGGAAATGTCCGATCAGGGCAATCTGCCTTCTTTTTTTTTTTGACTTCTTCCCCGCTAGCTAGCGCGCCAAGCAACCCGGGGCCCCGGAGGGGTCACTACTCAAGTACGCTACCTAAGAGATGGGGACTTTTTCAGCTCCTGAGAATATGGCATTTTTCTTCTTTGTTTTTTCAATCATTGAAATCTGTGGATTTCTAGGACCATTTTACTGAGATTTTTCCGTGCTGCTCCGCCACTCCCCGAGGCCAAGGACGGGGTCGAACCGTCATTCCAGGATTTGCAGTCCGATACATTTCCATTATGTTACCTAGCCAAACCCGCCACCTCATGTGCCAAAGTCAAATGGTTGTTCTTCCTTCCCCGCTCCCTCTTTTTCTACATATGATATGCGGTGGCGGGCTCCGCGCTCTATATGACCGGCGGCGGGTTACCAGAGAAGAGGGGACAACTTCTTTCTCCCTTGCCTTGCTCAATCTTCCTTTTCTGATTGAAAGTTGCAAGCCACTCCACTACTGGTACAGAGGCCAGATAGAAGGTGGCTTCTTCTATATGGTTATGTATGTTCAGGCGAAGAAGAGAAGCCTAGCTCTTGTTTTGGTTGCAACCATGCCGTCTAATTTAGCTTACAAAAAAGTCAAGTGGTCTTACTAAAAGTCAGTAAGCTGACAGTTCCCTTCCTTTTGACATGGCTTTTCACTATTCTTTCCAGAGAAAGGTTGCTAATCCAGTCCAGCGGATCATTTGTTTATGCGGCAGTGCGATGCGCTCGAACTCTTTCGCCTCTCCTCCTTTCCTTGTCTCCATTCTGATTGATTCGCTTCTTCGCGCAAGCACTTGTTCGCCCCTTGTTGCATTTCGTGATCTGGAGCTTCAGGATGCCTTTTTCAGATAGCCGGGATCCGACGTTGATTTCCGATTGAAATGTCAGCTCCTGGTTTTGGGCGGCCCATCAGGTTAGTTTAGCTATCATTGCTGGAAGCCCCTGCGGTTGTTCGGCTGCGTACTCCCGTCCGCCTATCTCAAACTAACCCTTTCTTTCCAGTATCTTCTTTCTATCCATAGGTCGGCTTCGTGCAGATAGATGTGAGCCGTGGAAGATTTGTGCTCCTTGAGGTAA
>JAQNDB010002038.1:0-41127 GCA_029204045.2 Tillandsia leiboldiana
GCTTCGTACCTCTATCACTATTGTTGGTCAGGGCCATTCGCGTCCCCGAATTTATCTTCTCGTCATCCACTGCGCTTCCTGACCGCCGAGACAACATGCCCCGAAATCCACCTCCACGGAGCCAAAACTCCACTTTTTTGAGTTTGGCATAGAGTTTCTGATCCCGGAGGATCTGAAGGACCTACACGTAAGTGCCCTCGTGTTCCTCATCCCGTATGGGAGTAGATAAGGATATCATCGATGAAGACCACTACGAATAAATCGAGGAGGGTTTGAACACCCTATTCATCATGTCCATGAACACCGCGCGGGGTTAGTGAGCCCCGACGGCATTACTGTAATTCGTAGTGGGCCTAGCAAGTCCGAAATGAGCCGTTTTAGGGATGTCCCTACTCCCTTGACCCTGAGCTGATGGTAGCCGGGACTGCAAGTCATTTTTGAAAATATCGTTTCCCCTCCCCTTGTAATTGGTCAAACAGATCATCAATCCTTGGCAGAGGGTATTTATTCTTATGGTGACCTTGTTTTATCTCCCGGTAGTCTATGCACAAACGAAGGCTTCCGTCCTTATTCCTCACGAACAGACGGCGCGCCCCATGGCGACGCGCTTGGTCCTGATAAAGCCCTTTGTCCAAAGTCTTTCCAACTGGGGCCTTGAGTTCCCTTTAACTCCGCGAAGGCCATCCTGTATGGTGCCTTAGTGATGGGTTTCGTGCCTAGGAGTAGTTCAATAGGGAAGTCGAACCTCTTCCGTTCCGGTGGCATCCCAGGGAGTTCCGCCGGAAATACGTTCGGGAATTCCCTTACAACTGGGATTCGTGAATCGGGTCTAACCCGAATGTGGACCCACGCGACCTAACGATCTCCGGGTCCTAATTACCCTTACATAACCCCTGAACCCTTGCTAAGAACACTAGGGGTCTCCTGTGCCCCGACATCCCGCTCACGCGCATAGGCCGGGGGGGTTCGACAACTTCCTACGGATTTCTTCCCTAAACCGCACTAGGCACGTCAGGGAGTAGGGAAGGGAAAAGACAATGGGTGGGAGAGGAGAGAGAGGAAAAGAGGTCGGTCGAGGGTAGCATGCTTAAGTGTAACCGTGCTCCTATTCAAAAGGGGAAACAGAAATTACCTGCTGTCACTTGTTCTGGGATGCCGCGTCCTCCACTGTAGTAGTTCGGGGAGTCCGTCCACAACCCTTGGGCCGCATCGTACGGCGTGTTTTGGGGTAAGGACTTAGTGTCGAAAGAGTCTGCTGTATGCCGGTCGCCGGGTAGGTCCTCCTACGGAGCAGGGGCTGCAGTATCCTCTCGTCCTTCCGGTTGTGGCGCCGTGACCACAGCGACTGGGTCACGAGGGCAGAGAGGCACGAGTGTGGTCCGGCTTGTCACACCTATTACAGCGGGCGTACCTCCAGCGACAGTCCGTCATCCGGTGCGCACCCTCGCATATGGCGCAGGGTCCCAGCAATGGTTCCCGTGTCTCCCGTAGGCGCTTGCCCGTCTTTCTTCTTCTGCACTTTCTTTGGGCGTTGACCTACCCGGCTCCTTTGGTTGAGGCCTCCTTGGGGATGGGGTGGCAGTTTCCCTTTGTTTCGTCGTTCGCAGCGCCGGAGGTCTAGTGGTAGCCGGCTTCCGGGGCACGCGTAACGTGTGTGGCCCGTCCTGCCGCATCGATAGCAATGGTCGAGTCTCCATGGGCAGTCTGCCACCCGTGCGCCCCGTCGCATATGGGGCACGGCTTCCTTAGCGGTCGGGTCTCTCTTCCATCGTTTGCCCAAATTTCGGTCCCGTCTTTGGGCGTTTGTTGCCCGGTCCTCCTGGAAGGGGTAATCTACCGAACCGGGTAGGGGTATGTCTGGCCCTGATGTACCCCGGTATCCCTGCCGTGCGCGTGTGCTCCCAGCAAGTTCCTGCTCCGCCCGCATGGCCAATTGATCGCTTCATGAAAGGTGGGGTATCCCGCGGTTGGTATCCCCCGATGCGGGTCACTCTAGTGTCGTACTGGTAGGTATCAGTGCCCTCAAATTCTCGTGTCAACATGCACAAGCGCTCAGTGCGGGTCAGCAGTTGCCCTGCCACGTCACGCAGCTGATTGCGGAGCATGCGATTTGCTGCGGCTACGGGGTCCATCCTGTCCATTTTAATGTTTAGTGATTTTTAAGCAAACCCGATCGTTATCTGCGCACAGAGAAAACACGTCAATCCTACCATTACTCGCCTAGTCCGGCCATCGTCTGCTGGTAAACAAAGAAACTGTGTTAACCCTAAGGTTATCACTCTAGCACCTTGACTTACGAACACACCTACTTAAGTCCCCTTTTTCCCCCGTACTCTCACGTTCTACCGCACCTACACCTTGGTTATCTCATGTCCAATTTGCTTGTGGCATCATACACTGTGATATGGATCACCAACTACTGTGGTTGAGGTTGTTTTTCTCTGATACCATTTAATCTGTCACGGCCCGAGGTCTAAGTTTCAGCGGAAACGCATGATTATTTTTTTTTTTTCTTAAAGGACTGACCTCTCTACTACCGGTGCGTGTCAGACCGCACATATACAAATTCACTCCTCAATCGGACGGAGTCTCCTTTGTATATGTACGGCGTCCCATTTACACACATCACTCCTCAACCATACAGTCATCTATTACAAGCAAGGAAATAATTAACTACGGATTTTGCAAACGGTGTCCACCCGACCCCAACCTTTTTGAAAACACTTACACCTTTATACTAAAGCGGCTACAGCTTTTTGGAAAGGATAAATCCAGAGCTTTAAAAAGTCTGTGCCCACTCGGCACTCTGATTTGGAAAGCATTTTCGCAACCATTTCATTTGATCTTAAAACATGCCGCACTCATACCCACAGAAATATGTCCAATCCACAGTGCTAGCTACTTAACTACTCGGCATTCAACATGAATCCACAGTCTTGCAAATTAAACCCACAGTTAAACTGTAAAAGTAATGAGATAAACCAAACGAACTAAAGTAGAAAGCCTCCTACGGCTAGGTCCTCTCGACGCAGTCTCACACCGCCATCCCGCTACCACACCTAGTCAGACCTCACGGAGTTGGTAACGTCAGTGACAAATAAAGTAGATGATTCAACAATAAACAAAACTTTAGAATAAATATTCTGCACCGGAACCTTTCGCTCTCCCTCATCCTGATCCACTTTACTTGATTTAATGTCACCGTCCCCGTCCGGGTAGTCGACGATCTCCCCACGTGACATTCACCTTACTTGATGCTTTTAACACCCCGTTCACGGTGCTAGTGCGGCACCTTTAGCTGGCGTGACGGGGTCCCCACCCTACACACGTGGGGCACACAGATCATTCAGACTACTTCTCCGGAAAAGTACACCCATGAGGCCATCCGCCTGTGTACGTGCAGCATCCAAAATTGGGTTGCCGGAATCGGCGTGTATGAAGCACCGTGACCTCGGTCGCCACAGTTACTTATGGAGAGGAATCATATCACATTATGCACCGCGACACTAGGTCGCCACAGTTAATTTGTAAAAGGATTACACATGTTAATGCAAAGGTTTAACAACTCATCTACTTTATTGAAAAGATTACACGCTTTATAAGATGACACGGTGCACCTACTTGCACTTGTTGCACTTAATGCAAGAGTACCCACCTGGTTACGGGAAGATCGGAGCACCGGATCTTTCGTCACACTCCCGCTGCGCACCTGGACCTAAGAAAAGTCCGCAAGGGTAAACTATAGTCAAACCCCACGCACTAACATCGCAAAACGGAAGCCCGAATTTAACTTTACGACGAAAATCCAGCAAAACCGTCAAACGCACCACTCGACGGATCCACGCGCGACCGTCGCCGCCCGCCGGAGCCCCACGCGGCCCAAAACTGGGCGGCACGCCTCCGCGTGCGGGCCCGTGCGGTTGCGGCCTGCGCGGCGACCGCGCGGGCGCCCGCGCTGTCACGCCCCGGGGGTTTGCTTTAGGCGGAAACGATTCATAAAAGTCGAATATTTGACGTGTAATTTTTTTTTTTTTTTTTTTTTTTTTTTTTTTAAAAAAAAAAAAAAAGAGAACCCCTCTTCCCCGGCACGTGCCCAGACCCGCCACACATACAGGATCACTCTGCAAACGGACAGAGTCTCCCCTTGTACTGCACGGCGTAGCGTTCAGTACATGTTCCAACATACACAACCAATCAATCACAACAATTATTCACAAGCAACCAGCATTCTAAACTAGTAAACGAAAAACATGTGGCCGATCAATTTGGAAAGGATAAATCCACAGTTTTGAAAGAGCGCCTACCCGGCGCTTACGTTTTGAAAGCTAGTTTCGAAATCAGCATAAATCCACAATGTTAGAAAAACGGTGCCCACCCGACACCAGGTTTTGAAATCCCTTTCGCAATCCATAATCCACAGGGTTTTGAAAGCAGTGCCCACACGACACGTAGACTTTAAAAACGGTTTTCGCAATCTTTTCTTTGGCTTCTGCCCTTTTTGATTTTCAAATGGCCAATAGAAATAAAAGGAAAAGTAACGCACAAGGGGCGCTAAATGCAACCCGTACCGACATCCACGCCGACCCCACGAGGGTATCGTGAACCTCTCACATAACTACAATGCAATGAAAAGCGAGAATGAAAGAAGAAATACAGTCAGGTCCCCAGCGACCCAGCTGCTCCTGTCCCGTCCTCACCACCGCCGCCCTCTCCCCCCCCTCTGAACCCTGTCACGAAGTGGGGTGTCAGTGACGCAAAAATAGTAGTGCAGGAGAATATAATAAAACAAACCGTGAAGACAACCGGAGCAACCGCCCTCCCCCAGGAGGAAAGGCAACCTGTACACCTGCATCCTGTAATACCCGGACACGTCGGACAACTAAACCGACGGCCCATACCGTACCTGCAGAAACCCGACCACGCCGGACAACTAACCGACGGGTCGCACCGCTCGCACCTCGGTGCCTCAACCCCACCACTAATAAGGGGCCCCACTACGTCACCTCGTGGGTATACACGGGTCATAGACCACTTTTCCGGAAAAGCGCACCCTTTGCGGTGGCCAAACTGCGGGTGCGCGTGTGACAGCCTCGAGCCAAGTAACCATAACCATCATCATGTCAGCATCATAATATATATAACAAAGTAAAACGGCAACATGTATACTCAAAAGTAAAACCGTAACATATGCGATCGAAAGTAACCCCTATCATGTATAATCAAAGTAAAGGCAATAATACGTGCACTCGAAGGTAGCCCGCCAACATGTATTATCAAAAGGAAAACGACTGTCGGAAGACCGACGCTAAACACTATGACGAAACCCATTAACATGCATAAGCTATCACCCATCAATATTTAACCCCAGTATACTTAGAATTGACCCCGTCCAACATGATAGAGTTAGATGCTAGGACAAAGAAAATAACACCCACCTGAATGAAGGCCGATCCCGAACTCCCGCTAGACTACCGGGCGGCTGGTGCTGAACTGCTGGGCCCTGAACAGAGACTGTAGTCAGAACTAGACTCACACATACCCATCCCGACGACACGACAGCAACGTGAAGCTTAAACGGAGAATATCGCCGATTTAGCGATCGAAATCCGATTCCCGGTCAACGAGAACCGTTGGAACCCTAAAGAAAAGTTTAGGAAACATCTATACATTGTTCTAAACAGTATGCAGTGCCAAAATTGCATTTAGACCCTAGGGTTCTTGAATTCACATTTTTAGCGTCATTTGAGCGCTGTTTTCGCTCGTTCTTTCAACTGGAAATTAATTTTGACGAACCGTCACTTCCAGCAGGTGACATTATCTTGCTGAACACCGTGCTCCACTACATTTGCAGCAGCACGGACCCGAGAAAAACTTCGGCCATAAATACCTTACTAACATAGCCTTAATGAATTTTTGTTTCTCTCGAGTCTTCAAAACCTAAATCTAACGCGAGCATCACGTCCAGTGACCCCAAAACAGCCAGGAATACACTGTCGCGGCTTCTCTAATAGCCCGGAACTTAGTTTTGTTTCAACATTACTTTAAAAGGTTGATTACACTACAACTTTTAATCGATCGTCAAACAGACGAACTTTGTATATGAAAGTGTCTTTAAACAGTGCAAGGACACTGGGGCTCACCTCCTTTGCAGCCAGACCTGCTGGTTCCACCAGAACCAGATCCTTGCAAACATACAAGTTTTCATTGCTCCAAATTTTAATCCACACAGAACCATCTTGGTCTGAAGCGAGCATCAAGCTCAGGGGATTATTTTGAACAACTTTCATATTCAATGTAAACCCTTATTCCAACTAAATCTTCTTTGAAGCATTTTATCAAACACCTTGTGGGCATTATATATATACCGATAACTAAGTTGTTCCCGAGCTTGATCCTCTGCAAGTAAGAATTTCTGGGGTTTCTAAGATGGAAGGGAACCTTGCTAGAGTTGGTTAGTGAGTACCTGGGGTGGCGGCCGGCGACCCAAGACGACGGCGATGGTCGGAGAAGAGGCGGCCACGACATGGGTGCAATCTCCGAGAGAAGAAACCCCACGTTCAACCTCCCATGCAAGTGCATGGGGAGTTTCTTACGGACCAAGGGACCCTACCCAGGTTGCTTTCCCACTTGACGGCTCCGGCGATCGCCGGAGATCAAGTTCTTCAGAATTTGTGTTTTCCCGGCCACCTCTAATGGTGGAATCCGGCCGACTTGCTCCGGGCCGGAGCAAGTTGGACCAAAAAGATCCACTCGGTGCCAGAAGTTTTCTGGTGGGTTTGGCCGGCAGCGGGAGGTAGTGGCGGCGCCGGACGGAGTTCGGCGAAGTGCAACAAGGCCCGGTTCTAGGGCATCACCGATCGGGCCCGATCCTCGATGGATGATGATCAGACTCTGTGGGGATGTTGCAGTCGTCCAGAGGAGTAGATTCAACGGTGCTGATCTGCTCCTTGACGGTCCGATGACGACGGCGCCCACGGTCGGCTAGGAAAAGCAAATCCGGCGGGGTGGCTCCCGCCGGCGATCGGGACGGCGGCCGCAGCTGGGGCCTGTACCCGGAGGGTGGCCTCGATGTCAGGAGCACCTTGGTGTCATCAAAAAGCCGTAAAAAGAAGAAAGCTCCGAGATCTTACCTTGCCGAAAATGGAGAAGGAGAAGGTGCTTTCCAGCGGCGGCGCGCGGCAGCGAGGGACCTCGGGTTCACCTTGGCTCCGCTTCTGCTACGCCGAGGGTCTCTCCAGAGAAGTTTGGGACCATCCAAAGCTCCTGCATGGATCCCCTTTCTCCAACCCAGAGGAGGAGATATCTCTGATCCTTCTCTCCGGCGACCGGCGAGGCGGCGGCCGGCGGGGCGGGTAGGTCCGGGAAGCGCGGCCGAGGAGAGGGAGTTGTTGAGAGTGCGGCTTGGGCTGGGCTTTAGGGTTTCTTGGAGAACCCTAGCTCGGGTGTACATGCATATATATAGCATTATGCAAGTTTGCATTTTAGCCCTTCAAGCAATACTATTTGCTGTTGGGTCCTCCATAGTAGTTTCCCTTTGCACAAAGGTCCTTCTCCAAAACAGGCACGCAAATCGAGGTAGGTTTTATAGGATTTATGTGTAAAAAGCCACTTTTTCCGTATTTCACGCTTTTCAAGGCGATCCGGTCGCCGAAATGAAAATGGACCGCGCCAGGACGTCCGGCTCGACGAGACCTATCAGGTAGCGATCTCTGATTTTCGCAAAACCGCCCGGATAAAATCTCGGTCCATAATAACTGTGTCAAGATACAGTTCTCGCGCTTTTGAGATTCCAGAGTCGTCAAACAGAATTTTCGGCTGCGCCATTGCGTTCAGAATATCGAAACCGTTCGAAATGACTACCTGGATCACTATATTCGGATTCCGAACAGTGAAATAGTCAATGTTGTATTCGTCGGGGTCTCGAAAACCAGGGTTACTGTTCATCTACAGTACTCACTTAAGTGCACTGTGCGCAGAGGACACTGTTTATTGGTCGCGAGATTCGTCCACTTCTTAGTTGAATTCTGGAAGATCCGCCGTCAGATCGAAAAGTGCTGAATATGAATCTCGCTCAGTTCGACGAGACGATCGCAACGGTCAACTCGGATTTCCAAGATCATGTCCGGATTGGAAAGTAGCCTTTTTGTCTCGTAAAACGTGCAACTCGCACACTGGCAATTGACTAAATACATCAACATAGGTCTTTTGAAATCAAAACCAGGTCAAAAATTCACTTTTTGACTATTATTAAAATAAAATATTTCGAGTTTTTACATCACTTACAACTTAAAAGAAGTTTCGTCCCCGAAACTTACAACTTAAAAAGAGTTCATTCCCGAAGCCTACATCCTGAAGTCATACTCTATGAAAATGCTCAAAAAGTTTATTCGAGGGCTACAAGTCAGTCGCAAGGTATCGACAACTCTAAGGCTACTAATTTAGACCCAATCTGATACTCCCCATTACAGGGCAGAGTATTTCCTCAGTTCTTTCGACAGTCCGTTGCCTGCAGCCAACGTGCTTACCAAAAGAACAGCGAAATACCGTAGAACTGTCGCCAACAACTAGTTGGGGACGCAACTCCTATCAGAAGGTATATCACATACCTCCCAACACAATCCCAGTGCTAAAAAACAGAACCTTTATCAAGGATTACTACCACCTCGTGGTCACAAACATCACCATGACTAACACATAGGCGAGTCCACGTCGATCCACAAAATCTGTGCAAAAGGTGGGGTCGATTTGCATCCGTCCCAAAACAGGGTTACCAATCGGGCCCATAGGCCATTGAATTATGACACGGGAAAGTGAAGGGTCAAACTTGTTCAACCTCTAAGCAAACTGTGAGGCCAGTGCAATAATAGCAGTCATTCTACTGCTGTTGCCATCAGCTGACGATTACGACAAGAACAGTGATTTAACCTTAACCACTGTAACTGTATGCCGAGCACTCTGGCTCCATTGAAACATCGAGCCCACAGCCGAAACCATGACCGCGGCTAACCCTGCACTAACAACGATCCAAAAACCAGAGTGCGTACAACTAATAACCGAAACAACGAGACTCACTGTGTGAAACACACCTGAGCTCCAACCACTATGCCAATACCCTACGCTCTCTCGTGAACACAAGTCATCCTAGGGTCCGTTCCTAACCAAATACCCAGGTATCGGATCGGAAAGGCGGAAATTTGTGCATCAGAAACTGTGCAATTCACGCACCGGTATGCAAATCGCTAAGGTTAGATCTGCTTTCTCGCCCGCAGAGCACACTAGAATTTCTCGAGTGCTACATCACTCACACCTTAAAAGAAGTTTTCATCCCCGAAACTTAAATACGCCAGGAATCCAATACATGTGAAAAGTGGCCAAACATGTCCGACTTGCGCTCCCCATTGGCCTTGCGCCCCTCGTGATCTGTACTTGCCTTCACAATCACAACTCGCAACCCAAAACCTCAAGACTATGCCTTGCTCATGGGGAGCTGGCGACAAAACCCAAGAAGCACGGTCCTACTCCGTCTTGGCACCCAAGGGGGTGCGACACTCTGATTAACCTCTACCCGCTCGGTCCCAATCCATTGCCCTTCCAAGCACCATACACTGAGCCGGCCGCAATACCCCCAGGCCAACGATCACATTCCCAACTAGGAGTATTTAAGCTCTAGGTCCGCTCAACAAAAGGAAGAATCAAGCCCAAACGAACCAAGATTTGCTAGTCCCAGTGGTCTCTTTCTCAACCCCATGGGGAATCCCAAGACCCCCACAACAACACTACTACACGAGCCCAAACAACACGACTACACAAACGCGACAACCGAGCTAAACCGAGAAGAACAAAACTTAACCCGTACTCACACACCCCACAAGTCAGTTCTAGACTCCGCTAGTATAGCACTTAACCAACTATCGAGGAAAACGGGACATATACTTTTCCCCCCCCGCTCCCCCGATCACTCGCGTTCTACGCTTCTATGCTTATTCAATTCATTCATTCGTAGCTAAGTGTGGTATCTCCGTGGATGCGGACACTGACTCTGCGTCCCCGGCCGATGATCTAGTACGGGCCATGTCTGTCCCACATCACAAGAGTCAACTTTAGACTACCCTACTAACAACAACCATAAGTGAGAGAAAGGACTCAACATTTCCCCCCCCCCTCGGTACTCACGTTCTACAGTCCTATGCCCTACCCATTTCATTCATGTGTAGGCAAGTGAGGTGTCCCCGACGGATGTCGGCCTAACTGTTGTGATTGAAAGAACTCTCTGATACCATTTATCTGTCACGCCCCGGGGGTTGCTTTAGCGGAAACGATTCATAAAAGGTAATATTTGACGTGTAAAAATTTTTTTTTTTTTTTTTTTTTTTTTTTTTTTTTTTTTTAAAGAGAAACCCCCTCTCCCCGGCACTGCCCCAGACACCGCCACACATACAGGATCACTACTTGCAAACGGACAGAGTCTCCCCTGTACGTGCACGGCGTAGCGTTCAGTACATGTTCCCAACATACACAACCAATCAATCACAACAGTTATTCACAAGCAACCAGCATTCTAAACTAGTAACGAAAAACATGTTGGCCGATCAATTTGGAAAGGATAAATCCACAGTTTGAAAGAGCGCCTACCCGGCGCTTACGTTTTGAAAGCTTAGTTTCGAAATCAGCATAAATCCACAATGGTTAGAAAAACGGTGCCCACCCGACACCAGGTTTTGAAATCCCTTTCGCAATCCATAAATCCACAGGGTTTTGAAAGCAGTGCCCACACGACACGTAGACTTTAAAAACGGTTTTTCGCAATCTTTTCTTTGGCTTCTGCCCTTTTTGATTTTCAAATGGCCAATAGAAATAAAAGGAAAAGTAACGCACAAGGGGCGCTAAATGCAACCCGTACCGACATCCACGCCGACCCCACGAGGGTATCGCGAACCTCTCACATAACTACAATGCAATGAAAAGCGAGAATGAAAGACGAAATACAGTCCAGGGTCCCCAGCGACCCAGCTGCTCTGTCCCGTCCTCACCACCGCCTACCTCTCCCCACGTCTGAACCCTGTCACGAAGTGGGGTGTCAGTGACGCAAAAATAGTAGTGCAGGAGAAATGTAATAAAACAAACCCGTGAAGACAAACCGGAGCAACCGCCCTCCCAAGGAGGAAAGGCAACCTGTACACCTCATCCTGTAATACCCGGACACGTCGGACAACTAACCGACGGCCCATACCGTACCTGCAGAATCCGACCACGCCGGACAACTAAACCGACGGTCGCACCGCTCGCCACCTCGGCGCCTCAACTCCCACACACTAATAAGGGGCCCCACTACGTCACCTCGTGGGTATACACGGGTCATAGACCACTTTTCCGGAAAAGCGCACCCTTTGCGGTGGCCAAACCGCGGGTGCGCGTGTGACAGCCTCGAGCCCAGTAACCATAACCATCATCATTCAGCATCATAATATATACAAAAGTAAAACGGCAACATGTATACTCAAAAGTAAAATCGTACATATGCGATCGAAAGTAACCCGCTATCATGTATAATCAAAGTAAAGGCAATAATACGTGCACTCGAAGGTAGCCCGCCAACATGTATTATCAAAAGGAAACGACTGTCGGAAGACCGACGCTAAACACTATGACGAAACCCATTAACATGCATAAGCTATCACCCATCAATATTTAACCCCAGTATACTTAGAATTGACCCCGTCCAACATGATAGAGTTAGATGCTAGGACAAAGAAAATAACACCCACCTGAATGAAGGCCGATCCCGCACTCCCGCTAGACTACCGGGCGGCTGGTGCTGAACTGCTGGGCCCTGAACAGAGACTGTAGTCAGAACTAGACTCACACATACCCATCCCGACGACACGACAGCAACGTGAAGCTTAAACGGGAGAATATCGCCGATTTAGCGATCGAAATCCGATTCCCGGTCAACGAGAACCATTGGAACCCTAAAGAAAAGTTTAGGAAACATCTATACATTGTTCTAAACAGTATGCAGTGCCAAAATTGCATTTAGACCCCTAGGGTTTCTTGAATTCACATTTTTTAGCGTCATTTGAGCGTTGTTTTCGCTCGTTCTTTCAACTGGAAATTAATTTTGACGAACCGTCACTTCCAGCAGGTGACATTTATCTTGCTGAACACCGTGCTCACTCATTTGCAGCAGCACGGGACCCGAGAAAAACTTCGGGCCATAAAATACCTTACTAACATAGCCTTAATGAATTTTTGTTTCTCCGAGTCTTCAAAACCTAAATCTAACGCGAGCATCACGTCCAGTGACCCCAAAACAGCCAGGAATACACTGTCGCGGCTTCTCTAATAGCCCGGAACTTAGTTTTGTTTCAACATTACTTTAAAGGTTGATTACACTACAACTTTTAATCCGATCGTCAAACAGACGAACTTTGTATATGAAGTGTCTTTAAACAGTGCAAGGACACTGGGGCTCACCTCCTTTGCAGCCCAGACCTGCTGGTTCCACCAGAACCAGATCCTTGCAAACATACAAGTTTTCATTGCTCCAAATTTTAATCCACACAGAACCATCTTGGTCTGAAGCGAGCATCAAGCTCAGGGGATTATTTTGAACAACTTTCATATTCAATGTAAACCCTTATTCCAACTAAATCTTCTTTGAAGCATTTTATCAAACACCTTGTGGGCATTATATATATACCAATAACTAAGTTGTTCCCGAGCTTGATCCTCTGCAAGTAAGAATTTCTGGGGTTTCTAAGATGGAAGGGAACCTTGCTAGAGTTGGTTAGTGAGTACCTGGGTGGTCGGGCCGGCGACCCAGACGACGGCGATGGTCGGAGAAGAGGCTCGGCCACGACATGGGTGCAATCTCCGAGAGAAGAAACCCCACGTTCAACCTCCCATGCAAGTGCATGGGGAGTTTCTTACGGACCAAGGGACCCTACCCAGGTTGCTTTCCCACTTGACGGAGCTCCGGCGGTCGCCGGAGATCAAGTTCTTCAGAATTTGTGTTTTCCGGCCACCTCTAATGGTGGAATCTGGCCGACTTGCTCCGGGCCGGAGCAAGTTGGACCAAAAAGATCCACTCGGTGCCAGAAGTTTTCTGGTGGGTTTGGCCGGCAGCGGGAGGTAGTGGCGGCGCCGGACGGAGGAAGTTCGGCGAAGGTGCAACAAGGCCCGGTTCCTAGGGCATCACCGATCGGGCCCGATCCTCGATGGATGATGATCAGACTCTGTGGGGGATGTTGCAGTCGTCCAGAGGAGTAGATTCAACGGTGCTGATCTGCTCCTTGACGGTCCGATGACGACGGCGCCCACGGTCGGCTAGGAAAAGCAATAATCCGGCGGGGTTGGCTCCCGCGGCGATCGGGACGGCGGCCGCTGCTGGGGCCTGTACCCGGAGGGTGGCCTCGATGTCAGAGCACCTTGGTGTCATCAAAAAGCCGTAAAGAAGAAGAAAGCTCCGAGATCTTACCTTGCCGGAATATGGAGAAGGAGAAGGTGCTTTCCCGGCGGCGGCGCGCGGCAGCGAGGGACCTCGGGTTCACCTTGGCTCCGCTTCTGCTACGCCGAGGGTCTCTCCAGAGAAGTTTGGGACCATCCAAAGCTCCTTGCATGGATCCCCTTCTCCAAACCCGGAGGGAGGAGATATCTTGATCCCTTCTTCTCCGGCGACCTGGCGAGGCGGCGGCCGGTGCGGGGTAGGTCCGGGAAAGCGCGGCCGAGGAGAGAGGGAGTTGTTGAGAGTGCGGCTTGGGCTGGGGCTTTAGGGTTTCTTGGAGAACCCCAGCTCGGGTGTACATGCATATATATAGCATTATGCAAGTTTGCATTTTAGCCCTTCAAAGCAATACTATTTGCTATTGGGTCCTCCATAGTAGTTTCCCTTTGCACAAAGGTCCTTCTCCAAAAACAGGCACGCAAATCGAGGTAGGTTTTATAGGAATTTATGTGTAAAAAGCACTTTTTCCCGTATTCACGCTTTTCAAGGCGATCCGGTCGCCGAATGGAAAATGGACCGCGCCATGGACGTCCGCTCGACGAGACCTATCAGGTAGCGATCTCTGATTTTCCGCGAAACCGCCCGGATAAAATCTCGGTCCATAATAACTGTGTCAAGATACAGTTCTCGCGCTTTTCGAGATTCCAGAGTCGTCAAACAGAATTTTCGACTGCGCCATTGCGTTCAGAATATCGAAACCGTTCGAAATGACTACCTGGATCACTATATTCGGATTCCGAACAGTGAAATAGTCAATGTTGTATTCGTCGGGGTCTCGAAAACCAGGGTTACTGTTCATCTACAGTAACTCACTTAAGTGCACTGTGCGCAGAGGACACTGTTATATTGGTCGCGAGATTCGTCCACTTCTTAGTTGAATTCTGGAAGATCCAACCGTCAGATCGAAAAGTGCTGAATATGAATCTCGCTCAGTTCGACGAGACGATCGCAACGGTCAACTCGGATTTCCAAGATCATGTCCGGATTGGAAAGTAGCCTTTTTGTCTCGTAAAACGTGCAACTCGCACACTGGCAATTGACTAAATACATCAACATAGGTCTTTTGAAATCAAAACCAGGTCAAAAATTCACTTTTTGACTATTTATTAAAATAAAATATTTCGAGTTTTTACATCACTTACAACTTAAAAGAAGTTTCGTCCCCGAAACTTACAACTTAAAAAGAGTTTCATTCCCGAAGCCTACATCCTGAAGTCATACTCTATGAAAATGCTCAAAAAGTTTATTCGAGGGCTACAAGTCAGTCGCAAGGTATCGACAACTCTAAGGCTACTAATTTAGACCCAATCTGATACTCCCCATTACAGGGCAGAGTATTTCCTCAGTTCTTTCGACAGTCCGTTGCCTGCAGCCAACGTGCTTACCAAAAGAACAGCGAAATACCGCAGAACTGTCGCCAACAACTAGTTGGGGACGCAACTCCTATCAGAAGGTATAATCACATACCTCCCAACACAATCCCAATGCTAAAAACAGAACCTTTATCAAGGATTACTACCACCTCGTGGTCACAAACATCACCATGACTAACACATAGGCGAGTCCACGTCGATCCACAAAATCTGTGCAAAAGGTGGGGTCAATTTGCATCCGTCCCAAAACAGGGTTACCATCGGGCCCATAGGCCATTGAATTATGACACGGGGACAGTGAAGGGTCAACAACTTGTTCAACCTCTAAGCAAACTGTGAGGCCAGTGCAATAATAGCAGTCATCTACTGCTGTGCCATCAGCTGGACGATTACGACAAGAACAGTGATTTAACCTTTAACCACTGTAACTGATCCGAGCACTCTGGCTCCATTGAAACATCGAGCCCACAGCCGAAACCATGACCGCGGCTAACCCTGCACTAACAACGATCCCAAAAACCAGAGTGCGTACAACTAATAACCGAAACAACGAGACTCAACTGTGTGAAACACACCTGAGCTCCAAACCACTATGCCAATACCCTACGCTCTCTCGTGAACACAAGTCATCCTAGGGTCCGTTCCTAACCAAATACCCAGGTATCGGATCGGAAAGGCGGAAATTTGTGCATCAGAAACTGTGCAATTCACGCACCGGTATGCAAATCGCTAAGGTTAGATCTGCTTTCTCGCCCGCGAGCACACTAGAATTTCTCGAGTGCTACATCACTCACACCTTAAAAGAAGTTTCATCCCCGAAACTTAAATACGCCAGGAATCCAATACATGGGAAAAGTGGCCAAACATGTCCGACTTGCGCTCCCCATTGGCCTTGCGCCCCTCGTGATCTGTACTGCTTCACAATCACAAACTCGCAACCCAAAACCTCAAGACTATGCCTTGCTCATGGGGAGCTGGCGACAAAACCCAAGAAGCACGGTCCTACTTCCGTCTTGGCACCCAAGGGGGTGCGACACTCTGATTAACCTCTACCGCTCGGTCCCAATCCATTGCCCTTCCAAGCACCATACACTGAGCCGGGCCGCATACCCCCAGGCCAACGATCACATTCCCAACTAGGAGTATTTAAGCTCTAGGTCCGCTCAACAAAAGGAAGAATCAAGCCCAAACGAACAAGATTTGCTAGTCCCAGTGGTCTCTTTTCTCAACCCCAGGGGGAATCCCAAGACCCCCACAACAACACTACTACACGAGCCCAAACAACACGACTACACAAACGCGACAACCGAGCTAAACCGAGAAACAAAACTTAACCCGTACTCACACACCCCACAAGTCAGTTCTAGACTCCGCTAGTATAGCACTTAACCAACTATCGAGAAAACGGGACATATACTTTTCCCCCCCCGCTCCCCCGATCACTCGCGTTCTACGCTTCTATGCCTTATTCAATTCATTCATTCGTAGCTAAGTGTGGTATCTCCGTGGATGTCGGACACTGACTCTGCGTCCCCGGCCGATGATCTAGTACGGGCCATGTCTGTCACACATCACAAGAGTCAACTTTAGACTACCCTACTAACAACAACCATAAAGTGAGAGAAAGGACTCAACATTTCCCCCCCCCCCCCCCCCCCTCGGTCACTCACGTTCTACAGTCCTATGCCCTACCCATTTCATTCATGTGTAGGCAAGTGAGGTGTTCCCGCGGATGTCGGCACTAACTGTTGTGATTGAAAGAACTCTCTGATACCATTTAATCTGTCACGCCCCGGGGGTTTGCTTTAGCGGAAACGATTCATAAAAGTCGAATATTTGACGTGTAAATTTTTTTTTTTTTTTTTTTTAAAAAAAAAAAAGAGAACCCCTCTTCCCCGGCACGTGCCCAGACCCGCCACACATACAGGATCACTCTGCAAACGGACAGAGTCTCCCCTGTACGTGCACGGCGTAGCGTTCAGTACATGTTCCAACATACACAACCAATCAATTACAACAATTATTCACAAGCAACCAGCATTCTAAACTAGTAAACGAAAAACATGTGGCCGATCAATTTGGAAAGGATAAATCCACAGTTTTGAAAGAGCGCCTACCCGGCGCTTACGTTTTGAAAGCTAGTTTCGAAATCAGCATAAATCCACAATGTTAGAAAACGGTGCCCACCCGACACCAGGTTTTGAAATCCCTTTCGCAATCCATAAATCCACAGGGTTTTGAAAGCAGTGCCCACACGACACGTAGACTTTAAAAACGGTTTTCGCAATCTTTTCTTTGGCTTCTGCCCTTTTTGATTTTCAAATGGCCAATAGAAATAAAAGGAAAAGTAACGCACAAGGGGCGCTAAATGCAACCCGTACCGACATCCACGCCGACCCCACGAGGGTATCGCGAACCTCTCACATAACTACAATGCAATGAAAAGCGAGAATGAAAGAAGAAATACAGTCCAGGGTCCCCAGCGACCCAGCTGCTCCTGTCCCGTCCTCACCACCGCCTACCTCTCCCCCCGTCTGAACCCTGTCACGAAGTGGGGTGTCAGTGACGCAAAAATAGTAGTGCAGGAGAATATAATAAAACAAACCGTGAAGACAACCGGAGCAACCGCCCTCCCAAGGAGGAAAGGCAACCTGTACACCTGCATCCTGTAATACCCGGACACGTCGGACAACTAAACCGACGGCCCATACCGTACCTGCAGAAACCCGACCACGCCGGACAACTAAACCGACGGGTCGCACCGCTCGCACCTCGGCGCCTCAACCCCACCACTAATAAGGGGCCCCACAACGTCACCTCGTGGGTATACACGGGTCATAGACCACTTTTCCGGAAAAGCGCACCCTTTGCGGTGGCCAAACCGCGGGTGCGCGTGTGACAGCCTCGAGCCAAGTAACCATAACCATCATCATGTCAGCATCATAATATATATTACAAAAGTAAAACGGCAACATGTATACTCAAAAGTAAAACCGTAACATATGCGATCGAAAGTAACCCGCTATCATGAATAATCAAAGTAAAGGCAATAATACGTGCACTCGAAGGTAGCCCGCCAACATGTATTATCAAAAGGAAAACGACTGTCGGAAGACCGACGCTAAACACTATGACGAAACCCATTAACATGCATAAGCTATCACCCATCAATATTTAACCCCAGTATACTTAGAATTGACCCCGTCCAACATGATAGAGTTAGATGCTAGGACAAAGAAAATAACACCCACCTGAATGAAGGCCGATCCCGAACTCCCGCTAGACTACCGGGCGGCTGGTGCTGAACTGATGGGCCCTGAACAGAGACTGTAGTCAGAACTAGACTCACACATACCCATCCCGACGACACGACAGCAACGTGAAGCTTAAACGGGAGAATATCGCCGATTTAGCGATCGAAATCCGATTCCCGATCAACGAGAACCGTTGGAACCCTAAAGAAAAGTTTAGGATCTATACATTGTTCTAAACAGTATGCAGTGCCAAAATTGCATTTAGACCCCTAGGGTTTCTTGAATTCACATTTTTAGCGTTATTTGAGCGCTGTTTTCGCTCGTTCTTTCAACTGGAAATTAATTTTGACGAACCGTCACTTCCAGCAGGTGACATTTATCTTGCTGAACACCGTGCTCACTCATTTGCAGCAGCACGGGACCCGAGAAAAACTTCGGGCCATAAAATACCTTACTAACATAGCCTTAATGAATTTTTGTTTCTCCGAGTCTTCAAAACCTAAATCTAACGCGAGCATCACGTCCAGTGACCCCAAAACAGCCAGGAATACACTGTCGCGGCTTCTCTAATAGCGCGGAACTTAGTTTTGTTTCAACATTACTTTAAAAGGTTGATTACACTACAACTTTTAATCCGATCGTCAAACAGACGAACTTTGTATATGAAAGTGTCTTTAAACAGTGCAAGGACACTGGGGCTCACCTCCTTTGTAGCCCAGACCTGCTGGTTCCACCAGAACCAGATCCTTGCAAACATACAAGTTTTCATTGCTCCAAATTTTAATCCACACAGAACCATCTTGGTCTGAAGCGAGCATCAAGCTCAGGGGATTATTTTGAACAACTTTCATATTCAATGTAAACCCTTATTCCAACTAAATCTTCTTTGAAGCATTTTATCAAACACCTTGTGGGCATTATATATATACCAATAACTAAGTTGTTCCCGAGCTTGATCCTCTGCAAGTAAGAATTTCTGGGGTTTCTAAGATGGAAGGGAACCTTGCTAGAGTTGGTTAGTGAGTACCTGGGTGGTCGGCCGGCGACCCAAGACGACGGCGATGGTCGGAGAAGAGGCTCGGCCACGACATGGGTGCAATCTCCGAGAGAAGAAACCCCACGTTCAACCTCCCATGCAAGTGCATGGGGAGTTTCTTACGGACCAAGGGACCCTACCCAGGTTGCTTTCCCACTTGACGGAGCTCCGGCGGTCGCCGGAGATCAAGTTCTTCAGAATTTGTGTTTTCCGGCCACCTCTAATGGTGGAATCTGGCCGACTTGCTCCGGGCCGGAGCAAGTTGGACCAAAAAGATCCACTCGGTGCCAGAAGTTTTCTGGTGGGTTTGGCCGGCAGCGGGAGGTAGTGGCGGCGCCGGACGGAGGAAGTTCGGCGAAGTGCAACAAGGCCCGGTTCTAGGGCATCACCGATCGGGCCCGATCCTCGATGGATGATGATCAGACTCTGTGGGGATGTTGCAGTCGTCCAGAGGAGTAGATTCAACGGTGCTGATCTGCTACTTGACGGTCCGATGACGACGGCGCCCACGGTCGGCTAGGAAAAGCAATAATCCGGCGGGGTTGGCTCCCGCCGGCGATCGGGACGGCGGCCGCTGCTGGGCCTGTACCCGGAGGGTGGCCTCGATGTCAGGAGCACCTTGGTGTCATCAAAAAGCCGTAAAGAAGAAGAAAGCTCCGAGATCTTACCTTGCCGGAATATGGAGAAGGAGAAGGTGCTTTCCGGCGGCGGCGCGCGGCAGCGAGGGACCTCGGGTTCACCTTGGCTCCGCTTCTGCTACGCCGAGGGTCTCTCCAGAGAAGTTTGGGACCATCCAAAGCTCCTGCATGGATCCCCTTTCTCCAACCCGAGAGGAGGAGATATCTTGATCCCTTCTTCTCCGGCGACCGGCGAGGCGGCGGCCGGTGCGGGGTAGGTCCGGGAAGCGCGGCCGAGGAGAGGGAGTTGTTGAGAGTGCGGCTTGGGCTGGGGCTTTAGGGTTTCTTGGAGAACCCCAGCTCGGGTGTACATGCATATATATAGCATTATGCAAGTTTGCATTTTAGCCCTTCAAGCAATACTATTTGCTATTGGGTCCTCCATAGTAGTTTCCCTTTGCACAAAGGTCCTTCTCCAAAAACAGGCACGCAAATCGAGGTAGGTTTTATAGGAATTTATGTGTAAAAAGCCACTTTTTCCCGTATTTCATGCTTTTCAAGGCGATCCGGTCGCCGAAATGGAAAATGGACCGCGCCATGACGTCCGGCTCGACGAGACCTATCAGGTAGCGATCTCTGATTTTTGCGAAACCGCCCGGATAAAATCTCGGTCCATAATAACTGTGTCAAGATACAGTTCTCGCGCTTTTCGAGATTCCAGAGTTGTCAAACAGAATTTTCGACTGCGCCATTGCGTTCAGAATATCGAAACCGTTCGAAATGACTACCTGGATCACTATATTCGGATTCCGAACAGTGAAATAGTCAATGTTGTATTCGTCGGGGTCTCGAAAACCAGGGTTACTGTTCATCTACAGTAACTCACTTAAGTGCACTGTGCGCAGAGGACACTGTTATATTGGTCGCGAGATTCGTCCACTTCTTAGTTGAATTCTGGAAGATCCGACCGTCAGATCGAAAAGTGCTGAATATGAATCTCGCTCAGTTCGACGAGACGATCGCAACGGTCAACTCGGATTTCCAAGATCATGTCCGGATTGGAAAGTAGCCTTTTTGTCTCGTAAAACGTGCAACTCGCACACTGGCAATTGACTAAATACATCAACATAGGTCTTTTGAAATCAAAACCAGGTCAAAAATTCACTTTTTGACTATTTATTAAAATAAAATATTTCGAGTTTTTACACGCGCGGTACGGGCCCGCGCGGCACCCGCGCGGGTGCGGGCCCGCGCAGCGCCCGCGCGGGTGCTGCCCGCGCGGCGCCCGCTCGGGTGCTGCCCGCGCAGGTGCAGCCCGCGCGACGCCCGCGCGGGTGCAGCCCTGCGCGGCGCCCGCGCGGGTGCAGCCCTGCACGGCGCCCGTAGTCGCCTCCCGCGCGGTGCCCTAGCGGCACCGCGCGCCTCCGCCGCCCGCCTCGTGCCCTAATTTACGCGGCGGCGGCGGCGACGGCGGAGACGATGGAGATAGGGAGAGGAAGACAACTGAAAACCCAAACTAGAAATCAAAATAAAACCCCGAAACGCTTACAACGAGATTTTACCCACCGGATTGATCGACGGGGGAGTTGTCCGATCGCGTCCTTGCCTCTGGTTCGTTGTTCGGGGTGATCGAACACCTTCGTTTCCTTCCTCTTCTTTCTTTCTTTCCTCCGGTTAGGGTTCCGCCTCTCCCTTTTCTTTTTCTCTCACGCTCTCTTTCCGGTTAGGGTTTCTCTTTTTGTGGGATTTTTTCCCCGTATGTATTTTTAAATCCCTATTATAATTTCCATCACCGACTAATTAATTTTCTAATTAATTAATCATATAAGATAAATCCCTATTTTAATTTCCATCACCCACTAATAAATTTTCTAATTAATTAATCATATAAGATAAATCCCTATTTTAATTTCCATCACCGACTAATTAATTTTCTGTCACCGATTAATTAATTCCTTAATTAATTAATCATACGGAATATCCAAAATTCCCCACCAAGCGTGCTGGATATTTTACACGAATTCCGAAGCGCGCTTAAGTCACCACAATTTTAGAAACCCTATTCCGGGAGATCCGTACATCGGATTTCCGATCCGATCGCACCGTCGGTCCTCATTTTCCGAGCCCTTTTACAAAAAAATACTCATATCCCGCACCGACCGACTTACCGAAACTCGATAATTTTATTCCACTAAAAGGAATATTTAATTAACATGTGAGTCACAAATACATGTAAAAGCCGGATCACTACACCACGTGGCATTCCGGCGGTCTACGGTCCCCCGCATGCACCAAAAACTACTGTAAATTTCCGGGAGTCCGTTTTTGGGCATCCGGACTAAAAAATAAACAAGCAAATAGTCGTTTCCAAGCGTTTTTCCGCGCTGAATCCAAATCCAACCTCTGTTTGGCCCAAAACCCTTTCTAAAATTTTGCAAAAGTAACCGAAGGCCAATCCAACTCTAGATACCTCACTGGGTCCATCTGAGGCATCCCTTTGATGCACTATGGGCCAGACACACCAATAATAGGTATTTCATACTATGGATTCACGGGCAAAACTGCATGGGGACCTGGACCACTATAACAATTCATCATGTAAGCCTTAATCCACAATAACATGTACAAATCATCACGTAAGCTTCAATCAATATAATAAAAACATCATCTCATACTTACATCTCATTCACAAAGTTTGTACATTAACACATGCATGCATACTAACAAATAGAGTTAGGGAATCGTTCGCCGATTTTGGAGACCAAAACAACTCACCTGAAACTTGATGATCCAATGCCCGATCAAGCTGGATTTTGGCCTGTATAAAGCTTAATCTCTCAGAAATCCGATGCTGCAAGAATCAACTCAATCCGCCCCCTGGATTGAGCGCAATCGCCGAAATATTACATGCTGCACAAACAATTTCTAGAATTTCGGCATGAACTTAAATGATTAAGGAAATAACATTCAGCATTAAACATGTCCAAAGGAAGCTCCAAGTAGTTATATCAAAGTGTCCTTAATCAAATTAACCTTTCCCAATATCAAAAACTCATCTTAAATCCCTTTGAATTAAGAAATGCAAGATCTTGCACTTGCTGTCCAAAAACAAGAAGCCGATTTTATCAATGAAGTTCACAAAATTATAGGGGTCAATCAATAAGAAATTTCTCACAGGTTTCAAAAGGAAAATTGCTCATCTACAACTTAAAAAGACATCCATACATTGAAATCCCGAAAAAGACCTAATATCCCTATAGTTATCCTCATACAAATGCTCAATGTTCAAAGAAGCAAACAAAATCTGCACTGCTGTAAACCTTAAAATAGAGCTGAGAAGATCAATAGAGTTACCAGGTCAAATGTGCTCCAAATCCAGCAAGAGAGGTGCCATTGGATTTCTTATCGAGAGTAGATATAAATCGAGCTAAAGAACTCTAAAATCCATGCACGATTGAAGAAGAAAACCCATAAATACTATGAACTATCCAACAAGTTCAATCTGTGCATGAATGCAGCAGGGTGTTCCAAAGATGATAAATAAACCCCAATAAAAACTCAGATCCATGGGGAATGATACATACCAATGTTGTAGATGTTCGAGTTCTGGAAATTACCTCGCAAAAATCATCTCAAAATTCCCATCCTACTATCCAGAAAAGCCAAAACACTGATAACTATCCATAATTCTAGGTTGAAACAAAGGGTCCCAAAGATGGGATAAAAACTCTGAGAAATATCTTGATCCAGGAAAAGAGTTGAATACCAAAGTTGTAGGCCTACCTCCTGTGAAGTTGTAGAACCAAAAATTAGGTCAAAGCTCATTTTGGTTAGCTCTGTGGAATTTTTGCACTGAAATTCGATGGTGAAGCTTGAAAATCCAACAACAATGGTGGTGCTCCAACTTGGGAAAAATGGTGATCAAGATAGCTCCAAAAATTCCCAAGAAAATCCAAAACTATAGAGGAGGGGTAGCAAGAGCTCTGCCAAAAATCCCTCGGGAAAAAACTCTCCAAAAGAGCTCAAATGAGGAGAAAACTCACCTTTTAAAACCTTGGAGAAGAATAAGAAGGAGAAGAAGCCCTTGCTTGCTACAGTAACGGGCTGGCCTGCGGGCGCACAGCGGGCTGCCACGCGGCGCGCATCCGGCGCCCTACCGTGCCAGCGACAGCCGTCGGATGGCTGCCACACGTCGCGCCCCGACAGGGCGATCGCGTCCGCCAATGGGCGCGCGACGCGTGGCGGCGCCTTATCCACCCGCGCCCGAGGCTGCCCGCTCCCCTGCCTGCGCCTGCCCTGCTTGTCAGCGCCCGCTGCATGGACCGCGCCTGCTGCGCCGGCCCAACCAGAACCTGCCACGTGTCCCCCCCGGTCCACGGCTCCTCTAAGCACCCGAAAACACTATAAACTTCCGGCTGTCCGTTTTTTACTGTCCGGACTCAGAAAAATACATCTAAATAGTCGATTTTCATTATTTTTCCGCTCTGAATCCAAATTCGATGTCAGTTTTGCAAGAATCCACTTATAAATTTCAACGGAAGCATCCTGATAGATAAACTTGATCCAATTTTCACGCCGGGTCTAATTCTGAGGTCCGATTTGCGCGCAACCATCACCATCACACAACATAGGCCTCCAGAAGCCGCTGATCACACCATAAAACCTCCGTGGAGATCCAGATCATCACTTCCTCCCCCACTAAAAGAAAGTTTCGTCCTCGAAACTAACAAATCTCAATGAGAGTCTTAAAATAGAAGGGTGGGTATCCATCACCACCGTCACCAGCTCTCAAATCGCCACTCCCCCCCCCCCCCCCCCGCCCGTGATTACTACTCAACAACATCAATAACATGTACGGTATGGCCAAGTTGCACAATTCCCTCATCTCTCGAGCTAGAATTCGCAACGGGCGTCCCTCGTACTCTAGACACTCACAGATCTCTGGTGGCGGGAGTCAATCACGACGAGGAATGCAAACATAACACCAAGAGCTGAGACACGGAAAACAACGAGGACTCCAACAAATCGTGGGGGAAAAAACAAAAAGGGCAAGAAGCTCCAAAGATCAATCCCTCGATACCAACTCAACCAAAACGCCTCAAAGCACACCCGCACAACCAAACAAGAAAGGGAAAAGCCCAACATCAGGAACATCATCAACTCCAACTCTCAATTTTAGAAAACCGCTGATAATGGTGAAAAGTCCGAAAATTTCGAAAGGCCAGTGCCTTCACCCCAATCAAACAAGAATAGGCTCTGGCACCATCTCCATTTCTGGAGCAGCCTTTCGAAGCTTTCGGCCCGTTCGCGAGCCTCGGCGTATAGTCGTGAAAAAGGGAGAGAATTGTTGAAGCTGTCCTTGCTGTGGCAGCACAAACGAAGGCTACAATCTAACTGTGACCCCTAGGGACACAACCTCTAGCCCTAATCGTCTCATCTGCTCCAGTAGCGGCGGCTATTGCGTGATCATCAAACTCCAGCTATGCACTGTCGTCTTGTCCATGGCATCCGCACACATCCAAGGCCGCTATGGGGGCGTCACTGCAAGTCAACCTCTCCTGACCGACCAAATAATCCACTATCTCTTCCACAAAAAGAAAGTGCTCCCCAAGGTGAGACACTGGGTCTAACAACCCTTTATCCATCAGTTCCAGCAACTGTGCCATCAATTTTTTCAGCTTTACTGTTGTTATCCAATAAGGTGCCTTCGAGATTGGCGCGGTTCCCAGAACCACGTCAATCACAACTCAATCTCCCTGTTCGGCAGCGTCATCGTCAGCTCATGTGGAAACACACCCGGGAACTCGCGGGCAATAGAGATATTCCTGAGTCCCGATGCTGCCGTAGGCACCTCTGCTATCGTCACTACTAATACTGTTGTTGATGCAGCTGTTGGGGTCCACCCGACCTCTGGCGCCTTAGAAATCCACGATGTTGGGAAAGGAATCAGGAAGGCCTCTACCTGCTGATCTGTCCTCCATCATCTGGCGCCTCTATCTAGAACTCGCCCCTGGCGGCAAATCCCTGTCTAAAGGAACTGTAGCGCCACACTCCATATACAACGCCTGCTCCATCGGAGCATACAAAATCTGTAGCCGGAGGGACCGAATGAGCTGAAAGGTATCCTGGCGCAATCCCCGCTCAAACATATCAATCATGTGTGCCTCATCCCTCTTAACGTGGAGCGTGTAATTCAGCAACTACATAAACTCTCAGGTATAATGGGGCTCTTAACAGTCTCTCCTTCACCGCCGCCCACGACTCTGCATCCCAAGGCTCCAAACTCAATCCTGCGAACCGAGCTGGTTAAACTGCCGAAACTAGCTCAGTCGATCAACGAAGTCCCACAGCTCATCTGCTGTCAGCTGTCCACCCTACCTCGGTGCCTCAATACGAATCGTCGGCATGGAGGGGGCTGCTCGCTCAATCGACGCCACTGGATTCACTGCCTCTGGGTATACTGCATCCAGGGGTGGTCTCAGGAGGGAAGTACTGTCGGGGGTGCCCACTGCTCCAACAACTGTATCATCCTAACCAGCTGCTCACTCCGCCGCTGGCATGCCAATGGCAAACCTGCGATCAGGGCCCGGAGCTCTCTGATCTCAACCTGGGTATCCGGCCAGAATCTGCTTTGACTCCTCTGCCAAGCCGGGTACGCACGGGTCGAAACACAGCGTCGGGGAGACACTGCTCACCATGCGAGCCGCATAACAGAACACACAACAAACATGTTGGGTTATATATAATTGGATCTAAATATGGGAAAAAACACCTAGAGGGGGGTGAATAGGTGTAAACGTTAAACACTCAAAAAATCATTGCGCAATAAAACCCAATGCGGAAATAAAAATAAACACGCAAGATTTTTACGTGGAAAAACTTCAAACCGGAGTAAAAAACCACGGGACCGATCACACGGTGAAATCCACTAGAATTAAACACGTACAAGGTGATATACCGTACTCACAGACGACTCAACCTTTTCCATACGCTCCTAGTAGATCTTCTCCGCTCGCTCCGCAACGCTTCTAGAATCCACGATCAGCACCCAACGCCGAATCCACGGCGTCCAACGTCGAGTCCACGACGTCCGACCGAATCCACGGTCTTCACCTAGTAGCACGCTTCGAATCCACGAGCGTACCTCGCTCCGAATCCACGAGAGCGGTTGCACCTTGAATCCACAAGGCCACGCGAGTCCACGCGCCGATTTTGAGAAAATCGTTATTTTTTGGGTGGTGATGATCCGCCAAATACTTAGATTAGAAATAGATCGGAAATACCATCTAAGTATTCATTAATTTGATTCTACTCAAAATCTGAGTTTGGAAAACCTAGAATCAAATTAATAATATAGATGAAGAAACATAGAATTAAATCTAGTATTTCCTTTCTTCTCTATATGTGGATTTTTCTATTTTGGTCGTATTTTCGCTTTTTTCGTCGTACCCTAAAAGATGAATTAAAGGGTCTGTTTATAGGTTAGAAACCGTTGGAAGAAGATAAGAGTCAAAAACTAACCTTTTCTGGGATTTTTCAGGACGACGATCCGGATCGGATTTCAGCGATCCGGATTGCAGTAACGAGACAGATAGTTTCCTGAAAAACAAAGGTTCGGGATCCGGATCGAAGTGCCTGATCCGGATCGTTCATACAATTTAGCAAAAACCCATGTTCGGGATCCGGATCAGAAAGAGCTTGGATCCGGATTGAATTTGCGTATGAACTAACACCCTTCGGGATCCGGATTGGAATGTCTGATCCGGATCCTGAACATGTCCCATGTCCAGTTTTTGATTTTTATGCAATTAAAAATTCATCCAAGTGTTTCTACACTATAAGAAGTATTCGGATCACCAAAAATAATTAGTTAAACATACCTGATCCTTTTGAATTCTTCTTTCTTGAGATTGAGTTACATGATCCAAACTGTTACGGAATTTGAGTTGGCGTAATTTGGTGAAAGGTTCAAGTCTTGAAGATCGAAGGTGAAGAAGGTTGGATCATTTAACTCAATCTCAAGAAAGAAGAATTCAAAAGGATCAGGTATGTTCAACTAAAGATTTTTGGTGATCCGAATACTTCTTGTAGTGTAGAAACACCTGGAAGAATTTTTCATTGCATAAAAATCAAAAACTGGACATGGGACATGTTCAGGATCCGGATCAGACATTCCAATCCGGATCCCGAAGGGTGTTCGTTCATACACTGGTTCAATCCAGATCGCAGCATCTCATGATCCGGATCCCGAACACTAGTTTTACCTTTTTACTTGCACGATCCGGATCAGGATTTGCAATCCGGATCCCGAACGTTGATGTTTGATGAAACTGTATGAACGATCCGGATCAGCCATTTCGATCCGGATCCCGAACTATTGTTTTTCTGGAAACCGTCTTTCTTGCTACTGCAATCCGGATCGCCGAAATCCGATCCGGATCGCCGTCCGTAAAATTTCCAGAAATGGTAGGTTTTTTATTCTTATCTCCTTCCTAGGGTTTCTAACCTATAAATAGACCCTATGTTTCTTTTTCTAGGGTTAAGGAAAATAGCCGTCATAATCAAATATCATCTTATACGGCCTAAGATCCACATATAGAGAAGAAAGGAAATACTAGATTTAATTCTATGTTTCTTCATCTATAATTGATTGATTTGATTCTAGGTTTTCATACTCAGATTTTGAGTAGAATCAAATCAATGAATACTTAGATGGTATTTTCGATCTATTTCTAATCTAAGTATTCGGCGGATCATCACCACCCAAAAACAACGATTTCCCCAAAATCGGCGCGTGGACTCGCGTGTCCTTGTGGATTCAAGGTTCAACCGCTCTCGTGGATTCGGAGCGAGGTACGTTCGTGGATTCGAAGCGTGCTACTGGGTGAAGACCGTGGATTCGGTCGGACGTCGTGGACTCGACGTTGGACGCCGTGGATTCGGCGTTGGACGCAGATCGTGGATTCGAGACGCGTTGCGGAACGAGCGGAGAAGATCAACTAGGAGCGTATGGTAAAAGGTTGAGTCGTCTGTGAGTACGTTAAATCACCTTGTACGTGTTTCAATTCTAGTGGATTTCACCGTGTTATCGGTCCCGTGGTTTTTTACTCCGGTTTGGAGTTTTTCCACGTAAAAATCTTGTGTGTTCATTTATATTTCCGCATTGGGTTTTATTACGCAATGATTTTTTGAGTGTTTATTGTTTACACCTATTCACCCCCTCTAGGTGTTTTTCCCCTATTTAGATCTATATTACATATAACCCAACAAGTGGTATCAGAGCAGGAATAGGGTTGTAAACAATGGTTGAAGGTGGAAACATCAACAGACCCCCATTCTTCGATGGAACAAATTATGCATACTGGAAAGTACGGATGAAAGCCTTTTTAATTTCCATCGACGAACGGGTGTGGCAATCAATTGAATTAGGATGGTCTAATCCAACTGAAATTATTGGTGATGTTCGCACCATCAAACCTAGGTCGAAATGGACCAAGGAAGAGTTAGATTCATCTTCTTACAATGGCAAGGGAATTAATGCTATTTTTAATGCCTTATCTCAAACTGAATTCTCTCGCGTCTCGGCATGTGAGACTGCGAAAGAAATCTGGGATGTTCTTCAGGTTACACATGAGGGAACTAACCTCGTGAAGATTCAGAAGCTGCAAATGCTTATGAGCAGATTTGACTCCATTTTTATGGCAGAAAATGAATCTTTCACGGACTACTATACACGATTGCAAGACATCGTAAACTCATGTGCTAACCTGGGAGAGAAGATTCCAGAATTTAAAGTTGTAAGAAAGATCTTAAGAACTCTTCCTGAACGATTTCGCCCAAAGGTTACAGCCATTGAAACTATTAAACACCCGGACGAAATGCGTGTAGAAGAATTAGTTGGTTCATTACAAACATATGAAATGACATTTTCTACTAACAATTCTTCTGGAAAAGCATCCTCTTCTAAGTCTTCAGGTTATGCATTGAAAACAACCAAGGAAGAAGACGCGGATACAGCCTCCACGGACGATGACGAGAACCTTTCTATGGAGGACTTCGAGAAGCAACTCGCTCTCTTGACAAGGAAGTTTCGCCGTAACTTTCGAAGGGGTAATTCAAGTAAATCTCCATCCTTCGGAAAGTCGAAGAAAGGCAAGGGTACATCAAGTTACAAGTCAAGAAAGCAAGAGAACTTCTCAAAGGATAAGAAAAGTTCAGAGGGACAACTACAATGTTTCAAATGTCGAGGCTACGGCCACATTGCAACGGAGTGTCCCAACAAGTATCCGGCAAAGAAGAAGGCGATGCAAGTCGTCACTTGGGATGACAACTCAACGTCAAATGAGTCGTCTTCAAGTGATGAAGAAAAGAGCACCACAGCATTCCACGCGTCCACATCTTCACCATTCATGTGGTTAATGGCAAGTACATCCGAGTCATTGTCCAACTCCACTGTTGAAAAGATTGCAACGGACAACGAATCGGATAATTCAGAAGGTGAAGATTTTGTTTTAGCCTACCACAGACTTTTGAAGGATTCAAAGAAACCGGCTAAACAAAACAAGGGGTTGAGAGGGAGATTGCAGGATCTCGAAGAAGAAGTAAAAAGGGTAACTTCTCTCTCGACCGATCTTGAAGTGGAAAGGGATAATCTGATAAAAGCAAATGTTTCCCTTCAAGAGTCCAATGAGCAACTCGAGAAGAATTATATAGATATGGTGAACAAAGCGAATTACTTCTTGAAGCTCTACGGCGAGGCCCGACAGGAAAAATTGGAAATGACAGAGACCATTCTCCAACTCAAGGATGACTTGCAGCGTTTTTCATCAGGAAGGAGTAAGTTGGATAAGCTTCTTGGTCTTGGTCAATCAAACAAGTTCGGCCTCGGATACAATCGAACTAAAGACGATTTTAGTTCGGTTGGGACAGTTTTCGTGCCTCAGTCGGTATCTCCTCCTCCGACACCGGAATTCACGACAACCAACGACAACAAGCCTACTTCACCCTCTTCGGAATCGTCAAGCACAAAGGTATGTTTTCGTTGTAATTTTGTAGGGCACATTGAAAGAAATTGCAAGATTGGAGCTCAAAGATCAAATCAACCACATCTTGCAACTGCTACCAATAAGTTCACTCCCCGGAATTCAAAGAAGGACTTTTCAAAAGAAAAGAACATTGGTAGTATTTCAAACAAGACGATGACAAAAGAAAAAGATCAATCATACAAGACGTCTTCATCAAGGAAAATTTTTCAACCATTGCCAACATACTCCAAAACTCAAAAGATTTGGGTATGCAAAGGTGAAATCCTTCCTTGTCTTTAATCGTTCTACGATTAAATGTTGTGTAGTTTATGTAGACTATTTTTCTTTCTTTGGGCCAACTCGTCAACCATCTTTGGGAGGTAAATGGTATATTTTCTTGATGATTGATGATTTCTCTAGATATTCTTGGGTAGCATTTTTAAAAGAGAAAGCTGATACTTTTGATTCTTTTCACGAGATTTGCCATCGTATTATGATTGAAAAGAATGAAAAGATTACTCGTGTTAGAAGTGATAGAGGTGGAGAATTCATAAATTCAAAATTCATTGACTTTTGCACTTCAAACGGTATTAAGCATGAATTCTCAGCACCCTATACACCTCAACAGAATGGTGTTGTCGAGCGCAAAAACAGGGTTGTTCAAGAGATGGCACGTGTTATGCTTCACAGCCGGAATTTACCGCTACATTTTTGGGCTGAAGCTGTGAACACTGCAATCTATGTAATTAATCGAGTTTATTTGCGCCCGGGAACGTTAAATACACCATATAAACTATGGTGTGGTAGAAAACCCAACATCAAATATTTTCGCATCTTCGGGAGTCGGTGTTACATTTTACGTGACCGTGAAAATCTTGGAAAGTTTGACTCTCGAAGTGACGAAGGGATTTTCTTGGGGTATTCTACAAATAGTAGAGCATATCGGGTATTTAACTTGGAATCTAAGACGATCGTAGAATCGATAAATGTTAAAGTAGATGAAGCTTTTCACTTTGCATCTGAAAAATCTACCCTCGATATCTCTCTAGATGATGATACACCTGCCATTGCATCTTCTCATGATAATACTTCCAATATTAATGATGCATCTAATGGTTCTTCAAGTTTATCTGATGTGCAGGAATCGTCTCATGTACCTCCGAGTACTCCGTTACCTCAAACGTTACGAATCTCCAAGGATCATCCGGAATCGAATATTATTGGAGATCCACAAGAAGGAGTTAGAACTCGGAGGCAGTTGGTTTGTGGATTCGCTTTCTACATATCTTTAATCGAACCAAAGAATATAGATGAAGCTCTTCAGGATGACTACTGGATTAAAGCAATGCAGGAAGAGCTCCATCAATTTGAGCGAAACAAAGTCTGGGAATTAACGAAGCCTCCAAAGCAACACAATGTGATAGGTACCAAATGGATTTTCAAGAATAAGAAAAATGAGGATGGTACTATCATCAGGAACAAGGCACGATTAGTTGCTCAAGGCTACTCTCAAGTAGAAGGTATAGACTTTGATGAAACTTTCGCCCCTGTAGCTAGACTCGAGTCCATTCGTATACTATTTGCTATTGCTTGTCATTTTAAAATCAAATTATTTCAAATGGACGTTAAGAGCGCGTTTCTAAATGGGTTTTTTAAATGAGGAAGTTTATGTGGCTCAACCGAAAGGTTTTGTAGACCATAAACAACCTAACCATGTTTTTCGTTTGAAAAAGGCTCTTTACGGTCTGAAACAAGCACCGCGAGCATGGTACGAAAGGTTGACAAAGCACCTTTTGGAGAAGGGTTGTACTCGAGGGGGAGCTGACAGGACTCTCTTTGTGAAGCATTATCAAAACAATTTCATTGTAGCACAAATCTATGTCGATGACATTGTATTTGGCGCAACAAGAGATAATGATGCTTCTAAATTCGCAGAGACCATGGAAAGCGAATTTGAGATGTCCATGATGGGCGAATTGACTTATTTTCTTGGATTGCAAATTAAACAAAATGATGAAGGTATTCACTTGTGTCAATCCAAGTATGCAATGGAGTTGGTTAAAAAGTTTGACTTAGAAAATTCGAAGGATTTCCCGACTCCAATGGGAACTAGCCACAAGGGACTTGGAAGTGAATCACACAGTGAGAACGTAGACGAGAAACTTTATCGTAGTATGATTGGAAGTCTACTTTACCTCACGGCTAGTCACCCGGATATATCCTTTAGTGTTGGGATTTGCGCGAGATATCAATCAGGACCAAAGGAGGTTCACCTGAAAGCGGTGAAAAGGATCATCCGGTACATCAAAGGATCAATTAATTTCGAAATTTGGTATCCTATGGGAACTAGTTTGGATATTGTTGGATACTCAGATGCCGATTGGGCAGGATCAGTGGATGATCGGAAAAGCACGAGTGGTACATGCTTCTATCTTGGCCATTGCCTTGTTGCATGGCACAGTAAAAAGCAGAATTGCATAGCACTCTCGACTGCCGAAGCGGAATACATTTCAGCGGGTAGTTGTTCAACCCAACTCATTTGGATGAAAAGTGTGTTGAGCGACTTCGGGATTTCAGCAACTTCGGTAACAATTCTTTGTGACAACACTAGTGCTATAAACATTTCCAAAAACCCTGTGTTGCACTCTAGAACAAAACACATTGAACTTAGATATCATTTTCTTAGAGAGCTAGTTGAATCAAATACTCTTCAACTTTCATATATTTCAACTGAAGATCAATTAGCTGACATTTTAACAAAACCTTTGGATCAAAAACGTTTTATTCATTTGCGTAAAGCAATTGGAATGCTTTCCTTGAAATAAACTTCTTTTTGAAACTTTTGCTTAGGTTAGGTTTTGTTTTTGTGTTTTTGTTCTATGTTTATACATAGTACATTAATTGAGCATGTGTATTATTGACTTTACTTGCATCCTTTCATATAATTAGAAATTTATTATGCTTTGGATATCATAATAATTCAGTTGATGCATTGATCATTTATTTAAATTAAACCATTTTAATTGATCAAAGTCAATTTCTCTCTCAATGATCTCTTGGTATCGTTTTTATCTTATTTGACTATTTAGTTGAGTATGAATTCGAGATCAATCCTTGGTTGAATACTTTATATCTTAAATTAATTGATAGCCAATTGAGGGGGAGTCAAAGAAAAGTAAAATGCTCAAAAGATGTGGAAAGAGTTACATCCCAATGAGGAGTGTGAAAACTACCACCACATGGAGGAAAGAGCTACCACCTCGGTCGTCCGAGTACTGTGTGCAGCTACCACATGTATACCAAGCATGGTTGTTCAATTTTTGATTAAGTAAAATGCATATTGAGATACTTGACTCTGTCAAATTTCAAGGTTGGTATAAGGTGGGATTTTAAGGAAAGATGCTCAAAGAGCCACTCCGTCAACAGATTGTCTAAATACATTATCTAACTTATTTGGGATTTCAAACATCTATTGATCTTGGTATTTCATTTTCTTTACCAAATTGATGATTTGATAAACGCCGTACTCATAAGATCATGATGGATGTGTTTGAACTTGATCAACTTTAAAAGTTTTAATTTCTGTAAATTGTCATGTCATTATTTGAATGTTATTGATAGATTTAACATAATTTATTTCTCTTGACATGAAACGATGATTTTTGTTTAAAGTTGATGTGCTAAAATGCTTACATACTTTTTCTGGATTTTATGGATTTTTTTTCTAAATTTTTCTGAAGAAAAAGTTGCAGCTGATCCGGATCGGGTTAAGTGATCCGGATCCCGAACGCAGGCTTCTTCCTGCGGCTAGCCGATCCGGATCGAAATCTCGATCCGATCCGGATCACGGCTAGGGTTTTAATAAGAACAAGGGGGTTATGATTTCTTTTACCCTAATCTTTTGTTCTCAAGTCTCTAGAGCTTCTCTCTCTAGAATTCTTGCACCTTGGAGCTTTCCTAACTCAAGTTCTTCGAATCCAAGTAAGTTTTATTGATCAAAATCTCGTTTTTCACAGGTTTTCTCTATTTTCTTCAAAACGTGATGAGATTTTTCTATCCTTTTCGTTTGTGAATGGTTTTTTGGTCAAATCTCTTGTCACGCCCCAAGTTTTGAAAAGCAGGCTAAATTTTTTTTTTTTATAAATCAGAGTTCGCAAACCAGGCGTAACAGACCGCCACATGTATAGTAAATTCCCTGCCTAACTGGACAGATCTTTTCCTATACATGCACGGCTAATCATAATCAGTCAATATCAGAGTAGTCTAAACTACGCATGCAAGACTAGTCAATTTATAATAATTAAACTGAAATGCGGAAAATAAATACACTGACTAAATAAGGGTCGATACTATCGCAATCGTCTCACCAACGTGTCCCGACATCCCATCACCCAGCGACCTGAAAAACAGTCACCCGAGGGTGTGAGACACACCGGAGTGTATCCCAGTGGGCACGACGAGCTGAGAAATAGCTAATCGTACCTACTGGGTACTAAAATCTACGGATAGTAAGAATCATAGGGTAAAGCTGAACAAATAAGGCAGATCTACTGCTAATCAACAGAATCCACAGATAAGCTAACTAGGCAGGTAATCAATCATCAGGACTACAGATAAGAAATACTGTAAATCAGGATATGTCAGTGATAATCAGTCATAAGAGCGGTAGATCATGTATGCTGGAAATCAAAGGTATTCACAATAATCATGCATAAGGAACTGCAAATGATAAAAGCATGTCTATCGATACTAATACTGGAAATAAACTGAGCAACAGTATAAGGTAAAAGTAATGCGTCAATAAGGAAACTATCAACATCCAATCAAAAGCCACCATATTGGTCCACAAGACCTCAGGGATATCTCGCCGAACCTGGCACCAACCTGGCTGACATACTCCGGCACCCTCGGGCACTAACCTGGGAGTCATCACTCCGGCACCCTTTGGCACTAACCTGGGAGTCACGGGTCGTACACTAGACCACTTTACCGGTAAAGAACATCTACACGGGTCATGACTCCGCTGATGTTCGTGAAGTACAGCAGTGCGGGCAAATCATAATGATCAATCTCACGGTCTAGTGACCGGGTAGTCGGCAACATGCCGAGATCCCAACAGGGAATCATCAGTCAACATCTATCGATCAGGATCAATCATGCATATCGGAATATCAACAATATATCGGATGACAGGAGTCAACATGTATAATCAGATCATGCAAATCTATGTACATAGGATATGTCTCACGTAGATCAAGATCTATCAGATATAATCATAGAGCATGTAGATGTAAGCATCAGGGGTATCATCTATCATATCGATCAGAATCTATCATGTATATCGGAACATCGAGTAGTATCCATCAATCATGCATATCGGAACATCGAGTAGTATCTATCAATCAAGATCAATAAATCATGCATATCGGAATATCAACAATATATCGGCTGACAGAAATCAACAGGTATAATCCGATCGTGACATCTATGTAACAAGATATGAAAACTGACAAGTAGCTGTATATCATGTATCTACGGAATCAATGTCTATCGAACAATCATGCGGTATATAGATCAACTCATTAGATATAATCAAGAATAGGAGTACTGACAAGCAGATGTATATGGTGTGACTAAGGAATCACTGTTTATCAGGAAAATCATATGGCATAGTCAAGCATAGGGATACATGATAAAATCTACAGGCTAATCTCAAGCACAGGTCTAACAGAGTCAATGTCAATCAGAGGGATCATGATATGTCAACAGAGATCAGCATATGTCAAGATAGGTCATATAGATATAATCAGCAGGGCAAATCAAAAACAGGGGTCCGACTGGACTAAAGCAACCAGAGGGCCGAAGAGATAAAGCCCGGACCGAAGATAACCCACCTGAATGTAGGCCGATCCAACGACTCCAACAGAAGGCTCATGGGCCGGAGTCAGACTGCAAGGACCTGGATCATGAATACTAATCATGGACGGATAACCACATCTATAAACTGTTCTTTTACATCGAAGTACGTGAAACTCGCGCCGAAAGCCGTTAAACCGACGATTTTGCCGGTTCTCGGACCGATAACCAATTTTCGCTCCACAGGAGCCGTTGGATTCCTAACGAAAAGATTAAGAATCATGTACACACTGCCCTAGACAGCACGCATTGCTACAATTGCATTTTGACCCCTAGGGTTTTCAGAAATCGCACTTGTATAGCTTTTTGAGAGTCGTTTTCACTCGTTCTCTTAATTGGGATATTATTTTTACGAACTGTCACCTCCAGTAGGTGACATTCGACTTTCTGAACACCGTGCTCACCCATTTGCGGCAGCACGGAACCCGAGGAAAAACTTCGGGCCATAATTTACTTCTCTAACCTAGCCTTAATGCATTTTTGTTTCTCCGGCTCATCAAAACCAATTTATTACGCGGCATCGCGTCCAGTGACCCCAAATTAGCCAGAAGCTCACTGTCGCTGCTTCGCAAACAGCCAGAACAGTCCCTCGGCCAAACCACATAACTTAAGGCTTTTTAATACAAAACTTTTAAACTACATATGCCGTTAGCAAACCAGCTTGAGCATCTTGCTCATGGCACCACAGGGACTCAAGGGCTTGCCCAAATGCAGCCCAGAAACTGCTGGATCGAAAGATCCAAATCCCTCGTTCACTAACACGCCAACATTGCTCCACACACCAATCCACACAGATCCCATTTGATCTGAAGTGAGCATCCAGCTCAGGGAACATAATGGAGCAACTTTCATATTATGCTCGAACCCTATTTCCATTCCAAACTTCATTGAGGCATTTTAGCAACACCTTGTGAGCATTGTTTACAAAACCTATAACTAACTCCAACCTAAGTGATAACTCTATACAGAGGGAACTTGGGAACCTCTAACTTGATAGGAAACAATCATTCAGGGTTTAGAGATTACCTGGGTGCTTAAACGGCGACGGGAGGCGACGCGGCGCCGCGGCCAACCTCACCCGAGCTCGGTGGCCATTATGGTGGAATTCAACCGGAGGCTTTTGAGACCCAGAAAACTTGGACCGAATGAGTCCCCTCGGCTCCCCGATGCCTCCTGTGGTGGTGGCCGGCGGCGCGGGGCTGCGGCGGCGGACGGAGGAGAGGTTCGGGCTACCTCCATGGTGCAACAACAAAGTTGGGAAAAACTTTGCAACTAAACTCATGCAAAATGTTGGGAAGCTTCTACAGTTCCTACAAGCTCACCTGGGTCATCCGCCGACGACGCGGGAGCGGCGGCGATCGCCGGCGACGAAGCTCGGCCCAAGCTCATAATGCAAAATGGTGCAACTCTGGTGCACACAAACCCGACATTAGGACTGACATGCAATGCACGGGGAGTCAACAAGGACCAGGGAACTCACCTGAGCCGTTATCCCATCTGACGGAGCTCCGGCGATCGCCGGAGATCAAATTCTCCAAGCTCGGTGAAGATGACCACCATTAATGGCGGATTCGGCCGGCGAGGTCTGGGCTGGAGCAAGATGGACCAAAGTAGTCCTCTCGGTCCCCCGGTGCTTGCTGGGCAGTTGGCCGGCGTCAAGGGGCTGGGGCGGCGCCGGACGGAGGAGATCGGCCACGGCTTCAAAATGCCCGGTTCTAGGGCATCTTGGATCTCCGTAGATTCTTCACCGATCCACTCCAAAGTTTGCAGGAGCTTGCAGTCAGCGACTATATCAAGATCAACGGCCTTGATCTTGGGTTGACGGTCGGATGAAGCCCACGCTCGCGATCGGCCAAGAAAGTGATAAATCGGCGACGGGGCTCCCGCCGACGATCGGAACAACGGCGTCGGTCCAGGCTTCATGGGGACATCCTCTCGAGGTCAGGAACACTCTAGGAGGGCTCAAGGCCAACTTGAAAATAAACTCCCAACAACTCCCTTCGCCGGAGAATTTGGAAAGAGAGGATGATCTCCGCGGCGGCCCCCGGCGACGTCGGACGTCGCGGGGAGTATTTGGCTCGGTCGAGGCCACACCGAGGGACACCCAGAAGAGGTTTGGTACAAGCAGAGCTCTGCTTGCTGCTCCCAGCAACACAACAACCGAGCGGAAGAAAGGTTCTTGATCCTTTCTTCACCGGCGACGTGGAGGCGGCGGCTGGTGCGGGGAGGTCGGGAAGTGAGGCAGAGAGGAGGAGGGTGGTTGGATGTGTTGGCTGAGCTCGGAGGGTTTAAAGAGAGGAGCACATATTTCAAATTCTTTGAAATTTGAATAGTGTAATCTTGCACAATCGCAATGTAAGCCCTCTAACTTTGGTATTTGGGTGCTAGGTCCTTCACAGTAGTTTAGTCTCACACTTAAGTCCCTCTCCTATGCGTGGCACGCAAAACGAGCAAGAATCCAGGGTTTATGCGTAAAAAGCATATTTTCACGATATTTCACGCTTTTCGATGTCTTGTTCGTCGAAACGAAAAATGGACTTCGCCACGACGTCCGGCTCGACGAAACCTATCAGGTAGCGATTTTGGTTCGCTAAAATTGCGCTCGATAAATTTTAAAATTCCAGTTACTGTAAAATATACAGTTCGGCATGCTTTACGGTACTTTAGGGTGGTCAGACGGAAATTTCGTCAGCGCCATGCGTTCAGAACGACGAAACCATTCAAAATGAACTACCTGGATCCTATGTTCGGATCGGACAGTGAATTGGTCATATTGCAACCGCCGGGTCCCGAAATTGAGGTCACATGTTCAGTACAGTAATCCACTTAAGCACTGTGCGCAGGACACTGTTACATTGGTCGCGTTTATTTGTTCGTTGCTTCGATGATTCTGGAAGATCCGACCGTCAGATCGAAACAAGTGCGAATATGAATCTCGCTCAGTTCAACGAGACGATCGCAATGGTTAATTCGGATTTCAAGTTCATGTTTGGATTGGAAAATAACCTTTTGTAGTGCATAGTGCGACTTGCAACACTGGCGATGACCATTGGGTCAACAAAGGTCTTTAATTCCAAACCAGCTCAAAATTCACTTTTACTCTACTTATTAAAATAAAATATTTCGAGTTTCTACATCTCTTTTGAAATAAGACTCTGGGTAGATTAGTTTGCTTATATGCTAGGTATTCTCCTGATTAACGAATTTTTGGGCTTCGCTATTTTGAAAATTCTGTTTGAGGGCATATAATGGAATTTTTTGAAAAACATGCAATTGATCTATTCTTAAAAATTCTTTTGCAAAAACTAATTTCGATTTTTAGCTCTCTACGATAATGATTGTTTGGGTTACAATTCTTCTAAATTTTTTGAAAATTAACATTGTTTCATGTGTTCTGAGTGGTCTTTCACAGGATTTCAATCTTCTTACGGCACTTGGATCAATGGGATTCTCATGGATCATCCTTTTGTTGGTCACTATGGTGCACATTCGGGCCACAAACAAATTAAAGAGAGCTAAGAAAACACAACAAAAAGGTGAGTTTCTTCTGATCAGCGACACAAAGTGGCAAGCAGATTGTCAAGAGGTAGATTGGATGACATTACAGAGATATGACACTCATTGCCTGAAACAAAAGGCGTCTGATGGCTCAAAAGAAAAGGCACCCATGGAACAGGAAAAGCGCCTATGGCTAAAACAACCATCTCTGTGAAAAGAAAACGAGTAACTAGCCGCTTTGGACTACGACGAGACGCTGATTTGACAGCCGATAGTTCCTGACTCACCGCCTCGCGTGGAAGGAGTGTTCGTCAGCATGGATCGCCTTCGAAATGCATCGGTGACGTTATGTCAAATTGAAGCTCTCCGAATCACTCACCAGAGTTTGGAACCTTGATTGAGCAGCTAATCTCATCCAAGTTGCCGATTCCCCGAACTACTTGGGTATTGTTTGTATCGTGTAAGAACCTTTACACGAATGCAAGACATCTTCAAGAAGATGAACATGAATCAATGCATTCTATACAAATATCCAAGGGATGAAACTTAAAATCATCCGCGCTAATTGGCGAAGTCCTTGGAATGGAATCTAACAAATCGGGGCTCAACTTTTGGAAAGGAAGAAGTTTGACGAATGCCTTGTGGCAACAGTGATAGATAAAATTTGTTGGAAGGAACGAAAATCAGCTGAGGTAAAAGTGTTAAACCAAACATCTTGGACTGGAGAGTACCGTTTCTAAATGTCATTCACGTCGTTAAAACATTCTTACTCAACATGCAGACTAAGGTGTGAAGATGGGAGAGAGATTGCTGTTCTTATATTCATGTCCTCCCTCTGAGGCTTTTGAGGATGAACATGAACTCCCCTAACATAATTTGGGAATAGAATGTCAAGAATATTGTGC
>JAQNDB010002039.1:0-41118 GCA_029204045.2 Tillandsia leiboldiana
GTTTTTGGGAGGCTGGTTCCGGAACCACAGTTGTTTGGTTCCGGAACCCGGGGCTGTGTACCGGTACCAAGTGGGTGGTAACCGGTACACAGACACAGGGGGAGCCCGATTAAGCCGGACTTGCACAGTAAACCTCGGTATGGGCTTCTTCTGTTCCAACTACTCCCGCGTTGATTTTTATACCCCTCAACACAGCTCCCTCACCTTATCTCATCCCTTATCCATCCTCCACCAGTCCTTGCTGCCTGAGAAGAGGAGAGGAAGAAGAAGGTGAAGAAGCTTGGTTTCCATTTCTGCTGCTTGTGGGAGTTGACCGAGTCAACGTGCGCGCGCCGAGGAGCAATTTGAGGTAATTGATTGTTGGAACTATGGATTTGGATTCATTGGTTCTCTCTTGGGTTTTATTGATGGTTTTAATGGTGAATTGAGCTATTTTCCATTCTTGCTCCTTGGTACTCTCGGATTGCATGCTTGCAGCAGGTTGAGTACTGTTGCAAATCCGCAACTCTTCGCACGCTTAATTCGTGGACTGTAGTGATCGGTTTGAGCTGGGATTTTTATGGTGGCCTAGCTGGGTGCTGTGGAGGTTGCGTGGAGCTCTGTGGATTTTCCGAGACGCGCGACGGCGCTGCGCGCGCGCGGGGGGGGGCGCAGTTCAGTTTTTCTTCAGTTTTCGCCCGTTTCTTCACCGATTTCAGCGCGGCCTTCGGGAAGCATTTGAGGTGGGTTGGTTTTCTTCTAAAAATCGTGGAATGCCTCTAATGCTTCAGAACGCACTTTGATCATGTCAAAACTGTATATTTTAGCTGTTAAATGATCTGATAGTTGCCTAGAAAATTATGGAATATTATCTGAACCCAAAGCCATTTTTTAGTAGACTCTTGGCACTATATGACACTAGACGGTATACTTGGTTGGCCTCTTTAAGCTCCCGAACCGTTTTAAAAATCGAAAGCTTGTTTTATTGGAACCGACTTTTAAAAATGGTTTTAAAATGTCCGAGGGTTCTAGTGATGCTGCATGGGTTCGGGGAGCGTGTTCTCTCGTGCCGGGGGGCGAGGAGAATTTGGTTGTTTATTAAAGCTTTCTGTGGCTTTTTTTGAGTTTTACTAGTGTCGTTGGGGGTTCCATGAGAGCACTTCAGATTGAGTCGTGGAGTTTACTCCGACCTTGACATGAGAGGTGAGTTGTCTGTTCACTGTGTTTCCGATCTTTTTGATCGCGGATTGTAGCCTGCTGAGCCTGGCATGTTTGCCAGTAATGAGATACTTGAGATACTTGAGTTCGGTGGGGTCGCTCCCCTCGAGCTACGCCCGGGTGCGATGATGTTACCGAGCCTGACGAGGCTCGATGTGTTACTGATAGTCCTTGAGGGACACCCTACGTAAGTCCGTTCCTCCGGGATGTGCGGCAGTAGATGAGCGCAGGGGCTTGACTTTATCTTGACTGGTCCAAAGTGGACAGTCATTGAGATTTGGGTGAGACGTGTGAGTGAGTTTACATTGCAGGTTCATAGATGAGTACTTTTCCTTGAGCATATGTAGAGGCATATAGAGGTAGATTTCCTGCTTCCATATCTATCTTATCTATCTACTATTTGTTTACCCTTTTGTGCCTCCGGTGGACTTAGTGGGCATACCGTGTGCTTTGAGGACGGTCACCCACTGGGAACTACCTTTGCAGTAGTTCTCACACCCGCTGCGGTGCAGGTTTTCCTGAGGCAGCTGCTCCGACTCCTTCCCGTGCGGGGTCTTCAGATCGAGGGAAGGGCGTGGCCGACTAGTCGCTTACCCGAGTCATTTTAGTGGAGAGGTAGCAGTACCCCTTTGAGTTTCCACTTTGTAGAGTGAGATTTTGAGAGATGTTATTTTTTGTATCTTGAGGACAGCTGTATCTTGGATTTTATTTACTCTAGTACAGTTGTTCTGTTTCCTTTCTATAGCATGTACTTACTTTTGCTGCTGATATCTGTTGGCTAGATTTATTGACAGGGTAGACGCTTCGTCTGTACGGCAGTTTCCGTACAGATGGCGGATCTGTTAGCGAGCCCGGGTCGCAGTTTCGACCCCGGGGCGTGACAGATTAGAGTGGTATCAGAGCCTAGGTTTATAGGTCATTGAGGACTTAGAGACCCTAGGCTTTTAGCTGGACAGTAGGTTGACTATCGAGAGAGACGTGATTTCTGCGAGAGTCCCTGATTGAGTTGTAACTCCCCCAGAGGATTGGGGTGAGTAATTTTGCATGTTTATTCTCTAAAGGGGACATGTCGGCTGCAGACGACATTACGCTTTAGAATGGGTAACAGGTATAGACTCTCGTTTGATTGGGTTGAGTGATTCTTGGTCCTGATGTTTGGTTTTAATTGCAGGATTGCGATGCCTCCCAGACGTCGAGCTACGACGAGGGCTCACCCAGCCGCAGACGAGGAGCCTGAGCGGCAGGAGGCTCCACCTGTTGATCAGGGAGAGGTTCAGGCGCTGCGGGCCCAAGTGGCCCCATTTGTCGGAGGCGTTGCAACGCCAAGATGAGGCGTCCAAACGCCAGGAGGAGACAGCCAGGCGCTAGGAGAGACAGTTAGGCGCCAGGAGGAGGCAGCCAAGGCCCAGCAAGAGAATGTGGAACGGTTGGTTAGGTTACTCGAGCAGAGGGCACCTCCAGCGACGCCCCCAGTAGCTACCTCGGCGACCCTCGTCACAGATTGCTCCTTTGACGGAGGCAGAGCAGAGAGAGCTCACGGATCGACTGTCGTATATTAGCCAGTTCCATCCCCCGCGGTTCTCTGGTCTGAGCTCGGAGCCGTGGGAAGTCGAGGAACTGGATTGCTGCTATGGAAAAATTATTCGAGAATCTTTTCATCAAGGAGGAGTATCAAGTGCACCTGGGAACTCACTTTTGGAGAAAGGACGCCGAGACTTGGTGGCGTCGGGTTCGCCCTGTTGGCCGCCGGGCGTACAGTTGCTGACTTGCACGAGTTCGAGCTTTACTGCGTGGGGCTTACTTCCCCGACAGTGCAAAGCAGAAACTCGAAGGAGATCTTCGACGGCTACAGCAGGGTAGCCGACCCCTACAGGAGTATATACGAGAGTTCCAGCGCTTACTGAACAGTGTTTCCATACGTCGCCCCAGATGAGCCGCAGAGGTTGATCTATTTGAGAGGGGATTGCACCAGGATATCTACCATCACGTCCACTCCCATCGGTCACCTACCTTGGACGCAGCTATTGAGCGAGCTCGATGGGTCTCCCGAGGGACCGTATTATGACAGAGAGGGGCGAGGCGCCAGGGACCAGCTCCGGGGAGAAGCGCCCCACACCTCAGGATTTTGGGCAGTCAAGCAGACCGAGGCCCCGAGACCACCGCAGCCACAGATCCAGCCTCGAGGCCGCGGGTCACAGAGGAGGCAGAGGCCAGGGGGTCATCGGCCGCCTAGACAGCAGCAGCAGCAGCAGCAGCAGCAGAGGCGCTCCGATCAGTGTGTGATTTGTGGCGGGCCTCACAGCACCTCAGCAGTGCGAGCAGCGACAGGGCAGATGCTATCGATGTGGACAGCCGGGACATATAGCTTGGACTGCCCGAGGGCAGGGTCTTCAGCACCGTCGACTACATCGACTTCTCCCCTTGCCCCTGCAGGCAGTGGGAGCTTCGCCGAGCTTCACCCGGGTTGATCGTGCCACCTCCTCACGACAGTCTGAGGGACGACCTCCAGCGAGCGGGCGAGTGTACGCCGCTCAGGTCGAGGATTCCACAGCAGCGGATCAGGTAGTAGCAGGTATTGTTCTTATCTCCTCTACCCGTGCTCGAGCGCTTTTTGATACTGGAGCATCACATTCATTCATCAGTAGTACATTTGCATCTTCGCATGGGTTTGAGATTGGGCCATTGACTCATGCATTAGAGGTCCAGGTTCCGGGTTGTGTATTGCATGTAGATGAGTGCTGTTGGTCCTGCCCAGTGCAGTTAGGACCGTGGATTTTACCCATTGACCTGTTGGTCTTGCGCCGACTTCAGGATTTTGATGTGGTTTTGGGTATGGATTGGTTATCCCGGTTCTATGCTACTATTGATTGTAGATTGAGGACTGTGACCCTTCGGGAGCCGGGGTCAGGAGGAGTATGTGTATAGGGGATGTCAGAGTGCATTGTTTGCAGTGACAGTGTCCTCCGCCCGAGCCCGACAGATGTTGAGTAGAGGCTGTGTCGCTTTCCTTGCGACTGTTGTAGAGGCGCCTACGGCGATGCCCGGACTCGAGGACATCCCTGTTGTCTGCGAGTACCCGGATGTTTTTCCCCCGGAGCTATCATCTATGCCGCCGGATCGAGAGATAGAGTTTGTGATTGATGTAGTCCCTGGAACTACATCAGTCTCTAAAGCGCCCTATAGGATGGCCCCAGCAGAGTTGAGAGAGCTAAAGGCTCAATTGCAGGATCTTTTGGATCGAGGGTTCATCAGACCAAGTGTCTCTCCGTGGGGAGCGCCGATTTCTTTTTGTGAAAAAGAAGGACGGATCACTTAGATTGTGTGTGGATTATCGAGAGTTGAATAAAGTGACCGTTCGGAACAAGTATCCTCTCCCCAGGATTGATGATTTGTTTGATCAGCTTCAGGGAGCTACGGTCTTCTCCAAGATCGACCTTCAGTCCGGTTACCACCAGCTTAAGGTGAGGGCCGAGGATGTGTCCAAGACAGCTTTCAGGACTCGGTATGGGCATTATGAGTTCACAGTGCTACCTTTTGGATTGACTAATGCCCCAGCCGCATTTATGGATCTAATGAACCGAGTGTTTCAGCCCTACTTGGATCGTTTTGTAGTTGTGTTTATTGATGACATTCTGGTTTACTCCGAAGTGACGCGGAGCACGAGGAGCACTTGAGGATAGTGCTGCAGCTTCTGAGAAAGAAGAAGTTGTATGCCAAGTTAAAGAAGTGCGCTTTTTGGCTTCGGGAGGTTTCTTTTCTAGGCCACGTAGTTTCAGCCGCAGGAGTGGCAGTGGACCCGGCGAAGATTGATTCAGTTCGGGATTGGCCTAGACCCACGACGGTGACAGAGGTGCGCAGCTTTTTGGGCCTTGCAGGGTACTACCGTCGTTTTGTAGAAGGCTTTGCGAAGCTTTCTACTCCCCTCACTCGGTTGACCAGGAAGGGGATCAGGTTTGTGTGGACAGAGCAGTGTCAGCAGAGCTTCGAGGAGTTGAAGCAAAGGTTGATTTCAGCGCCAGTCCTTTCACTACCAGTCATGGGAGAGGGATTCGTGATTTACAGTGATGCCTCCCACAGCGGACTAGGATGTGTGTTGATGCAGCATGGTAGGGTAATTGCTTATGCTTCGCGCCAGCTAAAGGATTATAAGAAGAATTACCCTACACATGACTTGGAGTTAGCCGCTGTTGTCTTTGCTTGAAGCTTTGGCGGCACTATCTTTATGGCGAGCATTGTGAGATCTTCACCGACCACCAGAGTTTGAAGTATTTGTTCACCCAGAAGGAACTCAACTTGAGGCAACGCCGGTGGCTGGAGCTGCTAAAGGATTATGATCTGAGTATTCAGTATCATCCCGGCAAGGCCAATGTGGTCGCAGACGCCTTGAGCAGGCGATCAGGGCAGTCCTTGAGCTTGTTGATTACTCAGCAGATGCCCTTGAGAGAGCAGTTGAGGCGCTTGGATATCGAGGTAGTGTCCCCTGGGGTCTCTGCAAGACTTATGTCCATGGTCTTGCAGCCCGCTCTGTTGGACAGGATTAGAGAGAAACAGAGTGAGGACCCCGAGCTTGTGAGGATTAGAGATCAGCTTCAGCAGGATCAGGGTGGGGACTTTTCTGTGGATACAGCGGGAGTACTCAGGTACAGGGACCGCTTTTGTGTGCCCATGGACTCTGAGGTTCGAGAGCTGATTTTGAGGGAAGCTCACTATACACCTTACACCCTCCATCCTGGGGGAACTAAGATGTATAGGGACTTGAGGGCACATTTTTGGTGGCGCGGCATGAAGAGAGATATTGGAAGGTTTGTGGCTCGTTGTTTAACTTGTCAGCAAGTTAAAGCTGAGCATCAGGTTCCAGCTGGCAAGTTGCAGAGCCTTCCAATACCTGAATGGAAATGGGACCGTGTCACTATGGATTTTATTGTGGGATTGCCGAGGACTCAGAGTGGTTCTGATGCCATATGGGTGATTGTTGATCGTTTGACCAAATCAGCCCACTTTCTGCCGATGCAGCTGAGTTGGTCCTTGGAGAGGTTAGCACAGTTATATATCGACGAGATTGTGAGACTGCACGGGGTGCCAGCATCGATTGTGTCGGACAGGGACCCGAGGTTTACTTCACAGTTTTGGAGGAGTCTGCACAGAGCCTTGGGGACCCAGCTTCAGTTTAGCACCGCCTTTCACCCACAGACTGATGGACAGTCGGAGAGGACCATCCAGACTCTGGAGGACATGTTGAGAGCATGTGTCCTGAGCTTCAGTGGCAGTTGGGATCGACACTTGAGATTAGCCGAGTTTGCGTATAACAATAGCTTCCAGGCGAGCATTCAGATGGCGCCCTACGAAGCATTGTATGGTCGGAAGTGTCGATCGCCTCTATTTTGGAGTGACGTGGGCGAAAGGAAGACTTTGGGGCCAGATTTGCTTGTTGAAGCCGAGCAAAAGGTCAGGATCATTCGGCGACATTTAGAGACCGCTCAGAGCCGTCAGAGGAGTTATGCAGACAGGAGGCGGCGAGACTTGGAGTTTCAGGTGGGAGACCATGTTTTTCTGAAAGTCTCGCCATCTCGAGGAGTTCGCCGATTTGGAGTACGCGGAAAGCTTAGTCCGCGGTTTATCGGGCCATTTGAGGTGCTAGAGCGCATTGGACCAGTGGCATATCGGGTTGCGCTACCGCCGCGGTTGGCAGGCACCCATGATGTGTTTCATGTATCCACCTTGAGGAAATATGTGTTTGACCCCTCACATATCCTGGACTTCACATCCTTGGAGCTAGACGAGGACTTGGGCTATCGGGAGCAACCGGTGCGAATTCTTGCTCGAGAGACGAGAGAATTGCGCAACCGGATTATACCTTTTGTTAAGGTTTTATGGAGTCATCATGAGGAGAGAGAGGCCACATGGGAGCCTGAGGATGAGCTGAGAGTATCATATCCCCACTTATTTGAGTCGCCCTCTTGAGATTTGGATTTTTGCGGTTTCGAGGACGAAACCGTTAAAAGGAGGGGAGAGTGTAGAGTACCGGAGCTTCGGGCAGTGTGCCGACCCCTCGTGGCAGCCTGGTATTGTGGAAATACCATCAGCAGTTTCTGTTTGTATTTACAGAGAGGTTCGGGTGGTCCCGTAGCGACGCGGAAGTCTTTTTGAAGGAAAGTGAGTTGGCGTCGACTTGAAAGCTTGCGGGTCGAGCTTTGGTTTCTTGGATGGTTTTGATGTGAGTTGAACTCTTGGGACATGTGTATTATGTGTTTACAGAGGTGTTCGGTTGGTTTCGGGGTGATGCGGAGGATCCGAGGCGAGAAAGTGTGTTGGCGGGGCAAATTTTGGAGTTTTCGGGCTGTTGCTGGGAGTTTTGGGAGGCTGGTTCCGGAACCAGGTGTTTGGTTCCGGAACCAGGGGCTGTGTACCGGTACCAAGTGGGTGGTACCGGTACACAGACACAGGGGGAGCTCCGATTAAGCCCGGACTTGCACAGTAAACCTCGGTATGGGCTTCTTCTGTTCCAACTACTCCCGCGTTGATTTTTATACCCCTCAACACAGCTCCCTCACCCTTATCTCATCCCTTATCCATCCTCCACCATTCCTTGCTGCCTGAGAAGAAGGAGAGGAAGAAGAAGGTGAAGAAGCTTGGTTTCCATTTCTGCTGCTTGTGGGAGTTGACCGAGTCAACGTGCGCGCGCGAGGAGCAATTTGAGGTAATTGATTGTTGGAAACTATGGATTTGGATTCATTGGTTCTTCTCTTGGGTTTTATTGATGGATTTTAATGGTGAATTGAGCTATTTTCCATTCTTCCTCCTTGGTACTCTCGGATTGCATGCTTGCAGCAGGTTGAGTACTGTGCAAATCCGCAACTCTTCGCACGCTTAATTCGTGGACTGTAGTGATCGGTTTGAGCTGGGATTTTTATGGTGGCCTAGCTGGGTGCTGTGGAGGTTGCGTGGAGCTCCGTGGATTTTTCCGAGACGCGCGACGGCGCGCGCGCGCGCGCGGGGGGGGGCGCAGTTCAGTTTTTCTTCAGTTTTCGCCCGTTTCTTCACCGATTTCAGCGCGGCCTTCGGGAAGCATTTGAGGTGGGTTGGTTTTTCTTCTAAAAATCGTGGAATGCCCTATAATGCTTCAGAACGCACTTTGATCATGTCAAAACTGTATATTTTAGCTGTTAAATGATCTGATAGTTGCCTAGAAAATTATGGAAATATTATCTGAACCCCAAAGCATTTTTTAGTAGACTCTTGGCACTATATGACACTAGACGGTATACTTGGTTGGCCTCTTTAAGCTCCCGAACCGTTTTAAAAATCCGAAAGCTTGTTTTATTGGAAACCGACTTTTAAAAATGGTTTTAAAATGTCCGAGGGTTCTAGTGATGCTGCATGGGTTCGGGGAGCGTGTTCTCTCGTGCCGGGGGGCCGAGGAGAATTTGGTTGTTTATTAAAGCCTTTCTGTGGCTTTTTTTGAGTTTTACTAGTGTCGTTGGGGGTTCCATGAGAGCACTTCAGATTGAGTCGTGGAGTTTACTCCGACCTTGACATGAGAGTGAGTTGTCTGTTCACTGTGTTCCGATCTTTTTGATCGCGGATTGTAGCCTGCTGAGCCTGGCATGTTTGCCAGTAATGAGATACTTGAGATACTTGAGTTCGGTGGGGTCGCTCCCCTCGAGCTACGCCCCGGGTGCGATGATGTTACCGAGCCTGACGAGGCTGCGATGTGTTACTGATAGTCCTTGAGGGACACCCTACGTAAGTCCGTTCCTCCGGGATGTGCGGCAGTAGATGAGCGCAGGCTTGACTTTATCTTGACTGGTCCAAAGTGGACAGTCATTGAGATTTGGGTGAGACGTGTGAGTGAGTTACATTGCAGGTTCATAGATGAGTACTTTTCCTTTGAGCATATGTAGAGGCATATAGAGGTAGATTTCCTGCTTCCATATCTATCTATCTATCTATCTATTTGTTTACCCTTTTGTGCCTCCGGTGGACTTAGTGGGCATACCGTGTGCTTTGAGGACGGTACCCACTGGGAACTACCTTTGCAGTAGTTCTCACACCCGCTGCGGTGCAGGTTTTCCTGAGGCAGCTGCTCCGACTCCTTCCCGTGCGGGGTCTTCAGATCGAGGTAAGGGCGTGGCCGACTAGTCGCTTACCCGAGTCAGTTTAGTGGAGAGGTAGCAGTACCCTTTTGAGTTTCCACTTTTGTAGAGTGAGATTTTGAGAGATGTTATTTTTGTATCTTGAGGACAGCTTGTATCTTGGATTTTATTTACTCTAGTACAGTTGTTCTGTTTCCTTTCTATAGCATGTACTTACTTTTGCTCTGATATCTGTTGGCTAGATTTATTTGCAGGGTAGACGCTTCGTCTGTACGGCAGTTTCCGTACAGATGGCGGATCTGTTAGCGAGCCCGGGTCGCAGTTTCGACCCCGGGGCGTGACACTTCTTGGAGCCTTTCAAACTCGAGTTCTTCGATTCCAAGTAAGTTTTATTGATCAAAATCTCGGTTTTTCACTGTTTTTCCTTGTTTGCTCAAAACGTGAGTAGAGATCATGGAACTTTTTCATTTGTGAATGATTTTTGGTCAAATCTCTTTTGAAATAAGAACTCTGGGTAGATTAGTTTTGATTATATGCTAGGTATTCTCTTGATTAACGAATTTTTGGGCTTCGATTTCTGAAAATTCGATTTTAGGGCATATAATAGGAATTTTTGAAAATCATGCAATTGATCTACTTTTAAAATTCTTTTTGCAAAACTAATTTGATTCTTAGTCTCTCTACACGATAATGATTGTTTGGGTACAATTTTTCAAATTTTTGAAAACTAACAATTTTTTCGTGTTCTTGAGTTGTTGTTTACAGGACTTTAAATCTATTAAGCACTTGCACCAATGGCGTTCGCCTGGATAATCTTCCCTTTGGTAGCAATGGTAGGACCTAGTGCGTCTTCTATAAAAAGAGAACAAGATGACCCAAATCAAGGAGAGACAAGGAAAGTTTGTCAAAATGATTTAGAATCAGATGAAGAAGACTGGGAAGAGATTTGTAAACAAGCACAACAAGCTGTTGACAAAGAAGATAGGTTGTATTTGAAGAACAAGAAGCTGATGAAATCTTCCTCAACAACCAAGCAGTACACTAGGCGAAAGAATTCGAGGGGAACTGGAATTCAGATTGATAGACCCCTCGCCAGAGCTCGCTCTCTCCCTAGAGAATCTCCATGGACTGAAGGTCAAGTTGCACCGTCTGGATCGATACTACATCCTTCAACGTCCTGGAGACACACGGCAAAAGCGAATGTATGGTCCTCAATTCGACAAGAACAGCGGAGATTGTCTGCTGAACAAGACAGTGTGTCTACAAATCTCCAACAGATTATCTCTGAGCAACATAAGATGAAAAGAAAGTGCTCCACAATGTCAAAAATGCTTCAAGCAATTTTGAAGAAGTTGGATTGTACCAATCCCACTAGTTCTGATTCAGACTGACTTAACTTTCTTTCATATCTTTTTGTGCAGGATTTCAGTTTTTAGGTTTTAATGTTCTGTTTTTACTTTGCTTTAGTTTTAGTTCTCAGGATTTTCTTGATTTTGAACTTCTTAACTCTCCTTGTGTTTCGTAATTTTTGGCTTAGTTTGTGACAAAAAGGGGGAGAGAGTTTAGAGTGAACTTTGTGAGAACTTTGAACAAACCTTAACTTTGGTGAGAACTTATTACAAACTTTGACTTTGGTGAAAGATAAGTATCACAACTTGTGGTTTTTATCTTGTGATTTGCTGCATGTCCCTACTAACTATTCGACTAACTATTTGGACATGTATTATTACTAACAAGTTGTTTGATTACTAACAAAGCAAAGTTATGACATTTGGAATCTTATTGCTTAGAAGATATGTCAATGTTTGATTGTGATCTTATTACATATCTGAATTACTCAATGTCATGGTGAGCATAAACTCTATCTCTGTTAGGTTTTGAATGCTAAATATTCTTGAGGTATCTAACGATCTCGTTTTGTCAAGAATGATTTCTTTTTGCAGAGAGTACAGATGTCTAAGTCTAGAGTCTGTTTTAGGAGTTTATCTCATGTATTGGATCTCCATTGTAAATTTTTGTTGTATGGTGATAGCAACAAAAATATCTTTTTGAATTTTCTTTAGTGGATCTGTGTTTTGTCACGAAACCGCCAAAGGGGGAGATTGTTACAGATTTTGTTTTGGTGCATTTCGTGAAAGTGTTAAGTCTTGAAGATTGAAGATGAATGAAGTTTGGATCATATACCTCAATCTCAAGAAAGAATAATTCAAAAGGATCAGGTAAGTTTAACTAAATATTTTTGGTGATCCGAATACTTCTTGTAGTGTAGAAACACTTGGAAGAATTTTTTTTACTGCATAAAAATCAAGAACTGAACATGGGACATGTTCACGATCCGGATCAGACAGTCAAATCCGGATCCCGAAGGGTGCTTGTTTATTGGCAAATCCGATCCGGATCAAAGTCCATTTCGATCCGGATCCCGAACATGAGAATTTGCTGGAATACATGAACGATCCAGATCGAGCATTACAATCCGGATCCCAAATCCTGTTTTACTGGAATTGCCTGACTCGTTACGACGATCCGGATCACAGTTAATCCGATCCGGATCGCCGTTGTGAAAATTTCCAGAAACGGACAGTTTTTGATCCTTATCTCCTTCCAATTGTTTCTAACCTATAAATAGACCCTTTGATTCTTTTTCTAGGGTTAATCCACATACAAGCCGTCAAGCCGCATAAGCCTTTATAATAAAATATCTTTTATACGGCCTAAGATCCACATATAGAGAAGAAAGGAAATCATTAGATATTACCCTATGTTTCTTCATCTATATTGATTAGTTTGATTCTAGGTTTTCATACTCACATCTTGAGTTGAATCAAACTAATGAATACTTAGATGGTATTTCCTATCTATCTTTGATCTAAGTATTCGGCGGATCATCACCACCCAAAAAACAACGATTTTTACCCCAAAATCGGCGCGTGGACTCGCGTGGCCTTGTGGATTCAAGGTGCAACCACTCTCGTGGATTCGGAGCGAGGTACGTTCGTGGATTCGAAGCGTGCTACTGGGTGAAGACCGTGGATTCGGTCAGACGTCGTGGACTCGACGTTGGACGCCGTGGATTCGGCGTTGAACGCAGATCGTGGATTCGTGAAGCGTTGTGGAGCGAGCGGAGAAGATCAACTAGGAGCGTATGGAAAAGGTTGAGTTGTCTGTGAGTACGGTATATCACCTTGTACGTGTTTAATTCTAGTGGATTTCACCGTGTTATCGGTCCCGTGGTTTTTTACTCCGGTTTGGAGTTTTCCACGTAAAAATCTTGCGTGTTCATTTATATTTCCACATTGAGTTTTTAATTGCGCAATGATTTTTTGAGTGTTTATTGTTTACACCTATTCACCCCCCTCTAGGTGTTTTTTCCCCTATTTAGATCCATTATTTACATATAACCCAACAACAAATGTCACGCCCCGAGTCCGCCAATTTGTACGGTTCGGGCACGCCAACAGACCCGCCAATCGGGTAAGACCTTTTCCTACCCGAAAGGAACGGTAACATCCATAAAAACACAACAAGTGTATGCGGAAGCTCAATATCAGAGTACTAAAAATCACTACAAATTAAAACTTTCATTCAATAACAACAGTTAAAGCGGAAATGAAAGCATACAAGAGTGAACCATGCATTACTTTATTACACTTTACATCTTTGAACTTGCCAATAAAATTATTACAATTCTTTTACATCATTTTCCTCACAAATACAAGGTTCACTCAAAATAAAAACACAAAGTGTGAACTGGCGACTCTAGACTGCTAGGTCGCTAAGCTGCCGGACCCTTGCCCCTGTCGTGTGCCTCGCTCGACGTACCTGTATCTGTACCTGGAAAAATGGTCACCCAAGGGTGTGAGAACTACTTAAAGTTCCCAGTGGGTTCAACCACCGAGAAAAAGTGTCCTACACCACTTGGTCCAATGGAAGCAATAATAATAGAATGCTAGGAAAGCTATAACATCAATATTAAAATGCTGATATGCATATAATATGTCACTACACTATCTGTGTATACTCCTCGACTCAACACTACTCTGTCCAGCCAAACTAGGCCACTAACCACAAACTCGGCCACTATGCCGCTGTATATAGGGTTAAACTAACCCAGCCACCTAGGCCACTCTATTACCTCTTTATTCTTTTCACATTCTTGTATTTTTATCTCAAGCTACTCGCCCCTTGGAAAACCTCGCCTAACGGGCCCCCGCCCGGCAGTCATGCTACCATAAGGCGAGATAGTCCAAGGTTATCGATAGCTTTTCTTTTTCTCTTTTCTTTTCTCATTTCCTCAAATGAGTTTAAGGCACCTTGGCACTCATTTTCCTCGAGAGTGAAATCTGCTCAACCCTCTCGTCTCGAATGAGTTTAAAGCACCTTGGCACTCATTCACTAGGGAGTGAAATCTGCTCAACCCTCCCCTTTGACAACTTGCCCATTTTTTTTAATTCACTTGGGAGTGACATATGCTCAACCCTCCCATTAGCCATTTAGACTTTTCTTTACCGGGTCCGAGGGTTCCAAAAGACGGATGCCTACAACCCCAATCAAACAAGAACAGGTTGTAGCACCGCCTCCCGTAGTGCTCGGCCCAATGTGGTTTACTTTTCTTTAAGCATTACTTTCTTTTATTCAATTAAGCCTTTAGCTTCTTTGCACTTTAAGCATTATCTTTACATTTTTGGTTTCAGATGAGTTTAAAGCACCTTGGCACTCATCTACCCGGGAGTGACATATGCTCAACCCTCCCGTTAGCATTTGTGCCTAAATGCTTTTCTTTTACTTTTCTCTTTTATCCTAAGTTTTTTACTCTAGGATAGTCTTGGTGTCTCTAACACCAAATTAGATTTGAACTCCTTGTTCATTTACATTTACACTTTACCTTGCCACTTGGCGATTTCTTTAACTCCTTAGCCCCTTTTTAACTTTTCCTACTTGCTTGTTTTCATTTTGCAACCCTATGTTCATAATTAACCTTAGGGTTTCACTATGTCACAAGGACATTAACCATTTCAAATTTCCTGGCATAGAGTTATTAAGTCTACATTCACTTTACATTGGCCTAGAGTTTATTAACTCTAATTGCATTCAACTTATCCCTAGAGTTCATTAACTCTATTTTTAACCCCACATCATTTTTACCCTAGAGTTCATTAACTCTAAGTTCCACTTTTCATTATCCATAGAGTTTATTAACTCTATGATTTTCTCTTTTCACATTAACCTAGAGTACATTGACCCTATGTTTTTCCATGCTTTACTTGTCCTAGAGTTTATAAACTCTATGTTAAATACTCTCTATTCAACCTTAGGTATGCCCTAAGATAATGTCACTCGTTCATCTAGGTTTAACTCCTAGGTTAAAAGTTTGTTAACTCTATGATTTTCTCTTTTCGCATTAACCTAGAGTACATTGACCCTATGTTTTTTTTTCCATGCTTTACTTGTCCTAGAGTTCATAAACTCTATGTTAAGTACTATATATTCAACCTTAGGTTTTCTTTACCTAAGTTCCAGATCATGCTCATCCTAGAGTTCCTTGACTCTATGTTGATCACTCTATCCGATGTCCTTAGGTTATCACCTAAGACAATGCCACTCGTTAAATCCTAGGATCAACTCCTAAGTTGATGTCACTCATTAAACCCCTAAACTAGGTTTTCTCCTAGTTTTATTACCAACATGCTCTTTTCTCTTATGTCCTGCATGATTCCTAGGGTTATACCCTTCATGATCACAATCAAGAATAGCTAACCACTCTCATGCATGCAATTATTTTCATCTCATTCATATAACAATATTTACTTCTACGCATACATATTTATCATAATTCCCAACACCTCTAACATGCTACTATCATGCTTCTAAATCAAAAAGCAAAGGAACAAGAGGAGAGGTCACCCAATTTCGGCAGAATCCCCCACCTCGGTTTACCGCAAATTGCTTGTAAACACCTGCAATTGGGCTCCCGCGGCTCACTTGCTCCGTTCGAGTCCGTACCCACAAAATTGCCGAGATCGTGTTGGCTCCAACTTAATGCCGCCAGACGTATTGTTTCAACCTCCAATTTATAAAATTAAAGGATAAATTAGTTTACGATCCCGAATCTAAAAACACTAATTCACACCTTTAAACTTATGCCCATATGACCGATAAAGAGGAATCGGACATCGCCGGAAATTCGACCATTCCGGATCGCACCAACTATCTCGTTTCGATACTAAACGATAGGAAATTAAATTAATTTAACTCCCGATGTCGTTTCGGCACATTACGACGCTAACGAATGCGAAAACACCTATTTCGGTCATTTTTGCAATTCGGCCGTTGGAACTCCGCCGGTTTACAAATTAACATTGCTAGACATGTTTCTCCAACCTCTAATTAGAGATTTGCATGATCAATTTAGATCAAAACCCCAAAAATTCAAGATTCTAAAATTTAAACCCTAGGTTCAAACTTCTTTAATTTCATCGCGATTTCCCCACGATTTCGCCGATTTCTTCGACAAGAATTCTTCTAAGATCACATACATTATAAATCTAAAAGAATTACGAAAAAACTAAATTTATTTTTCGCAAAACTCACCTCAAAGAGCCAAGATTTCAAGCTTTTCTTGGTTCAAAAGCTCGCCTTCGCTCGTTGTAGGCTCCTCGCAAATCCCCCCGCGATTTCGTACGCGCTAGAGTGAGAAATCTTAGAAAGAGGAAGTGAGGGGAGAAGGAGAGAGAAAGCCTCCTCGGTGAACTCCTCTGTGTGTGCTGCGTGCGGGTGGAGAAGAAGATGAAAAAGGTAAAGTTAGCCTTTTTGCATAAAGGCCCCCCCACAATAGTGGTAATTCACTATTTAGTCCAATTTTGATCTGATACTTGCCTGCGGAGCCCTTCTGAGTGTCCGTTTGCGCTCAAATTTGACAGGCAGGCTCATCTCAACTTAATTTATCACGAAAATTTTTAAATTTTCAGTTTGGGCCATTTCTGGGTCACCAAAAGTCTCGTTGTATCCAGAATCGCTGGCGGACCCCGTTCTCACTATCCGGGCATCCGATCAACGCGAAACTTTTTCTGTAGCCATAAAATATATTTACGGAGCTCCCGTAATTTTCTCAGAATTTTCTGACACCGTGAATTTTCTGCTAAAAATCTGAGCCCACTCTCAAATAAAATTTTAGATCTCTCATTTTTATCCCGATTTGGGCCCAATTCGCTTCCAAATTATTCTTTACTTCTCTAATTTTCATAAAAATAGTAGTTCATACCATTTTTATTTACATTTATTTATATACCAAAATCCGGTACATTACATTCTACCCCCCTTAAAAGAGTTTCGTCCGCGAAACTTAAATCGCATCTCAATTCGAAATTAATCGAATAAGAGGGATTACGCCCCTGAACGCTGGCTCACCGCACATCCTTACCGGCATCACATCGCCGATCCACCAAAACTATACGAACATCCCATTCATGGATCCCTATCTCCACTCAGAGAAATTTCAGACCTCGTGTCTGATCACTTTCACTAAGCGAGTGAAAGACACATTCGAGCACTTGCTCTCTCAATTGCCATGAATGACCCAGTCTTTTCTTGCGAAATCTCCACTTTAATTCCGCCATCATCAATTTTTTTTTATTTTTTTTATTTTTTTTTTAATTTTTTTTTTTTACAACGAGGTTGCATCTGCAACCTATTACACTTTCCACGTTTTCGTGCCGTTCCGCTGCCTGATGTGAAGGGCAACAGCCAATCCACGAGTTCTCAGCTACCACACACGCTACAAGCGCTCTGAGTCCACGGGTTATCAGCTAACCCGTTATCTCGGGCTACTAACAGGTTCACAGACCACGGTCCAATATGGGCCTATAGCCCAAAACTAGTCCAACACTCTGCAACGGCTCTCGCTAGTACCCAGACCCAATCGTCATACGGGTAGATCCTCACTTAGGATTACTGCACCAACACTCCCACTAGGAGCTACAGCATCTCAATCCTCACTAGCACTACGGCTTGGTCACATCCACACTCTTAGTGTACTAACAGCCTCAAGGCTCAGACGTGGCATTCCACGTTCCCGGGTCATCGCTCGGACTACCGCCCCAACCAAGTCTCTATCATGCCCCGCCCTCAGGTCCCGGGCCGCTGTCTCTCACAGCCGACTGCGCCTGCCCACTGGGCTACAAGCCCTCAGTCCACATATATGGTCCAGGCACGGATCGTCCCCAAGCGAACCCGCTAAACGTCGCCTCGCGACTACCACGTTCATCCGAGCAATACTCTCTCGCTAGTCGTCAATCTACGACCCGAACTCTCTATTGATTCTGGCCACACTTAGCAAAAGCTAACGTGCCACCCAACCAGCTCTCTCTGGCTAACCGCACATGTGCTCCATGAGCACCCAAACGGTTGGGCATCCCACACCCCCACGCTAACTCGCAGAATCTACAGTGTTAAGTGATTTGCTTAAACACACCTATGGTCTATGTGCTCTCCCCCAGTCTGGGTTGAGACGCCACAACAACTCACCAACTCCGGTGATTAACACGCGAATCCTACGGTGGCAACCCTTGTCGTCACACCGATCCGTCAAACCGGCGCCATAAAACTCCCGCTCTATCGAGAGGTCCTCGCATCTTGAAGCCTACTCCGGGCCTCACCAACCCTACTATGCGGCAATTTAGCCACAATCAACACGTCACACGGTTACTACCGTCATCAGGGGCGAATTATCGCCACCTGGTCCACAAGTCTTTCTTGCCCTAAATATTAGGACACAACACTTGGCTTTTACCACATAGCGATCACCATTGTCTTGTGAGTCGGTTTCCCACCGAGTCACAGCTGAACCTAATCGGTCGCATTTTGCCTACAAACTAGCTGGCGCCTACTAGCGCACAACTAACACAACCAGCCTAGCTAGGATGCAGTGCTCATAATGGTTACGATTTATATGCAATTGCATTAATTAACACATACCTGCCATGACGTCGTCGTCTACAGCTGGCTCATCCTCCATCACCCAAGTAGAGAAAGCCTGCCCACCCGACACTTGGCTTGGCGTAGTTGGTCGCTCTGCTGGTAGGGCCAATACAGCCCCCGAATCCTGCCACGGGGCACCCTGATTCGTTGCAGTCGCCCTCTATCCATCAGATGCTGTCACAGCGCCATCAGCTCTCTCAGCTCTACAGGCGATATCCAATGAGGTGCTATCGAGGGTGGCGCGGTTCTCCGAACCACGACAAACGCAATCTCTATCTCCCTAACTAGCGGCATCAACAACAGCTCAGGTGAAATCACACCCGGGATCTCGTGGGCAACAGGGATATCCTTGAGTCCCGGTGCCGCCGTAAGCACCTCTCACACAACCGCCACAACCTGTGCGCTCTAACTGTCTCGACCATGAAGCCTCCTCCACATGCACAACAATAACAGGAACCTGTACCTCGAGTGCATGTGGTAACAAATCTGCCTCTAGTCCATGCAGGAATGCAACATGCTCTAACTCCGACTGCTGTGATGAAATCCCACCTGCGACACTCGATCCAATACCGTGGCGCCCTCCAATCGGGCGGCACAGATTCATCCGCTCGATGCAAGTGGTCGTCGCTCAATATGCCTGAAAATCAAGGCTATCCACAAGGGAGCACGACCTCTGTCTCCGCTCACACTGAGGCGACGAATAGGGTCCTCCGCAGATAACAAATCCACGCTACCGCTGCGCCACTCTGATAAAGACGCTGATGCTGCCATCGGGGTCCACCCGATCTCTGGCATCTCAGAATTCCGCTACCCTGGAAAAAGAAATCAGAAATGTCTCTGCCGACCAATCTATCCTCCATCACCCGGCGTGAAGCACCAAAATCCAGAACTCGCCTCTGGCGGCAGATCCCTATCCAAAAGAACTGCAACGCCACGCTCCATACACCACACCTACTCCATCGAAGCGTCAATAATCCGTAACGGAGGGACCAACTAAACTGAATGGTATCCTGGCGCAATCCACTCCCAGTCACAAATATCCTATGCGCCTCGTCCCTCGAAACCTGGAGCGCGCAGTTCAACAACTGCATAAACTCTCAAGCACAATGAGGCTTTCAATTGATCACTCCATCACCACCAACCACGACTCTGCCTCCAAAGGCTCCAAACTCAATCTTACGAGTCGGGGTGGTTCAGACTGCCGAGACTGGCTCCATCAATCAATGATGTCCCAAAGCTCATCTACTATCCACTGTCCACCCTGCCTCGGTGCCTCGGCACTACTCGTCGGCACGGAGGGGGCTGCTCGCTCCATCGGTGCCACTGGTACCACAGAAGATGCCACTGCACAATAACAAACATCAGGACACAACAACCAATCGACCCAATCAAGCGAGAGTCTAAGACATGTCATCCATTCCATAGCATTATGTTGTCTGCAGCCAACATAATCGCTTAGGAGAATAAACATGCCAATCACTCATCCCGTTTCTTGGGATAGGTACAAAACTCAATCAGGACTCTCGCTAAAAGTCACGACTCTCACGTAGTCATCCTAATGTCCAACCACAAGCCTAAGGTTTCTAAGTCCATAATGACCAACAACCTAGGCTCTGATACCACTCTAATCTGTCACGCCCCGGGGTCGAAACTGCGACCCGGGCTCGCCAACAGATCCGCCACCTATGCCAAACTCCGCATAGGCGAAGCGTCCTACCTGCAAGAAAAGTACTACAGCTAATAGATATCAGAGCTAAAAATAAAATAATCTGCCATAAAAATAAAATCAACCACTGTACAACTGAAAATAAAGATACAATGTCCATCTCCCAAATACGATCATATACAAAGTCCTCTGATACAAAACTCAGAAATCAACAGGGAGATATCTCCAATAAATACATCAGTGTACAGGCTCTCAATACATAAAATGTCCTCACTACATCAGTCTCTCAAAAGAGGAAAAAATAACTAATCTACTGAAGATCTCCTCTGAAGGGGTACATCTACTCTCTCTCTGGCAGACGCCTGGTAGGGAACTAGCTCGCGACTCCCTCGCCACGGTCAGAAGGATCAGCAACTGGAGCAACAGGAACAGGAGTAGAAGTCCCTGGGGAAAAGACACCACGACGGGTGAGAGAACTACATCCCACAGTAGTTCTCAGTGGGTGCCGCCAACAAGCCCAACGGTCTGCCCACTAAGTCTACTAGAGGCACAAAGTAACAAAGTAACACTGAAAAGAAAAGAGCTGGAAGAGAATGACTCTACAACTACTATGCCTCTATCTAGATGCTCAAAAAGTGGAACAGATGGAAACATGATGCATCTACTAACTCTCAAGTATAGTCACCCTGTGGTGTACCGGGATCCCCGTGTGACTCGACCGTGTGCTTGGCGGTGAGAAAACACCTATTTTTGGTGTATTGAGTGTGTTGTGCATCGAATGGATGCCAAAAAAGGACTCAGCGAGCAAAAATAGTCAAAATCGGCTATTTCCGGGCTTAAATAGGCTAACGGGCCAATTCTTGGTCGTGGGCCGGTCCACGGCCCACCCGCGTGCACCGGGAGCAACGAACCCGCGCCACTGCCAAGTGGCGGGCGCGGGTTGGTCGAGCTGGTCGCATGCGCAGGCGGGGAGCGCGGCGACCCAAGCGCTGGCGCGGGGGCGTGGGCGGACGTGGGAGGCGCCACGCGGCCGCTCCACGTTGGGCACGCCAGATGGCGCGTTGACGCGCGCGAGGAAGCAGCGCGGGCCAGCGCGGGGTGCGCGCGGGTGGCGACATGCGGCGCGGGCCAGCGCGGGAGGCGCGCGGATCGCGACACGTGGCGGGCGCCGATTCGCCCGTGGCGCGTGTGGGGACGCGACGCTGGCGCGGGCAGCGGCGTGGGCGCTGGTGCCGCCACGTGGCGGCCTCCAGGTGGACGCGTGCGGGCGCGTGAGGCGCGGTGCTGCAACGTGTCGGCCTTCGGTTCGATGCGCGGCGCGGGAGATTGGCGGGGTTACTGCAGCTGCACCCGAAGGGGGGGTTTCGGGCCCGAATGTGGGATTCGGGCGCCAGAATCTTCGCGTTTTGGGCTATTTAAGCCCAAATGGACCCCTTTTTCTCCTTTTCCTCTTTTGGCTCCGTCCGTGCACGCGTGATGGAGAGAGAGAGAGCGATTGGGGGAAATTTCGGGGTGCCGTGAGCGCACCGTTTGTGCCGTGGAGCGCGCGCGAGGTGTCCCTTGGAGCCGGGCAAACGTGTGGGTGCTTGTTTGGCGAAGCGCCGACTTTAAGGTTGGTTTTGCTCGTCGTTTTGTTGTGTTTTTTGGCACAGTTTTGGGGTTCACCCTTTTGGATTTTGGGTTTTTACCCCTTGTACTTGTGTTTGTTAGGGACTATTGTTTACCCCTCCGTTTTGCGTGCGGACTCCGTCGGCGTGCACCATTTTGCTTGCGGACTCCGGCACCGTGCACCGTTTTGCGTGAGGACTCCGTTTTGCGTGCATACTCCGACATCGTGCTCCGTTTGCGTGCGGACTCCGTCGGCGTGCACCGTTTTGCGTGCGGACTCCGTTTTGCGTGCGGACTCCGGCACCGTGCATCGTTTTGCGTGTGAACTCCATTTTGCGTGCGGACTCCGGCATCATGCTCCATTTTGCATGCGGACTCCATCGGCGTGCACCATTTTGCGTGCGGACTCCATTTTGCGTGCGGACTCCGGCACCGTGCTCCGTTTTGCGTGAGGACTCTGGCGGCGTGCTCCGTTTTGCGTGCGGACTTCGGTGGAGGCAAGGAATCGCATGGAGGCCAATTGCAAGTGGGACGTATGTTGCACTTGAGCCTGGGGGCTGAGTGGGTTCTGGTAGCTGTGTTAGGCCAGTGTTAGTGTTTTGGGAACCGTTTTGGGAAAACGGTGGTCCCGAATCTTTGGGTATTTCTCTGTTTGGTTGTCGCCACCAAGTTGTGATCGTGGTGAGTGTGTGTTATCTGGACCTTGAACCCAGAATGTTTTTGGACACTCATGATTTTAGTAAACCAGTGTTTTTCCTTCCGAATTTTTAGGGGTTGCCGAAGCCTGTTCTTGTTTGATTGGGCGGAGGCATTAACCCTTTGGAGTCCGAAAAATAAACTTGTTTTTAACTGATTTTCTCAAGAACTAAAATCTATAAAAGTTGGTTTTCTCAATTCAAGACGGTATTTTATAAAAAAGGTCACCTTTTCTCCTAAATTGTTTCTCACCCGACAGGGGTGAGTGATCTGGGTTCTATGGGCTGATTTCTTTCTGGGGTCGAAAGCAACGGGAGGCTACGCCTATAGCCTGTTCTTGTTTGATTGGGGTCGTAGGTATTAGTCTCCCGGGGTTTTCGGACCCTCCGCTATTTGGTAGTAGAGCATTTCCAGCCCGTGACTTTAGCTTGTTGTGTTGGTTTCCCACTTTAACCGGGGAGCCGAATCCCTGAATGGTAAGGGATCGAGAACTTCGATAAGCTAAGCCTAGAGTCTATTTTTGTTTGATTGGGGTTCTAGGCACCGGCCTAACGAGATTCTCGGACCCTTGCTGCGTCAGACGGTTCTTCTCGTCTATGAGTGGGGTGTCGTTTTGGGAACCGTTTAGGCTGACGGCGGTCCCAGTGGTTGTGTACTTTCTTTTAGTGGGTTAGCTTTCTGAGATTTAGTCGTCGAGGTTTCTCCGACATAGCTTTGAGATTGTGTGGGCATTTCCTGATCGAGTCGTGGAGTCTTTCTCGGACTGAGTTATGCTAGTTGAGCATTGAGTTCCGATCTGTTCGATCGTATAGCCTGCTGAGACTGAGGTTTTATGCCAGTTGTGAGATACTTGAGTTCGCGGGGTCGCTCCCCGCGAGCTACACTCCGGATGCGATGATGATACCGAGCCTGACGAGGCTGCGATGTGGTTACTGAGATAGTCCTTGAGGGACACCCTACGTAAGACCAAGCCCTGTTTGGGCATGAGTGGCAGTAGATGAGCGCAGGCTTGACTGGTCCAAAGAGGAACAGTCATTGAGATTGGGTGATATGTGAGAGTGAGTTTCATAGCATGTTCATAGATGAGTTTTACCTTGAGCATGATACTTGGGACATATTAGCAGTATCGAGTGGATGCATACCATCATCTGTGTTTTTTCCCTTTGAGCATAGTAGATAGAGGCATGATAGCTGTAGATACTTTTCCAGCTTAGTTTTCTTTATCACTGTCTTTTTCTGTTATCTTATGCCTCTTGTAGACTTAGTGGGCAGACCGTGGGTCTTGGAGACGGTACCCACTGAGAACTACTGTAGGATGTAGTTCTCACACCCTCTGTCGGTGACAGGTTGCTGAGGCTTTTTCTTCCGTTCCTGCCCGAGCTGGCTCGACGGACCGAGGACAGGGAGTCACGAGATAGTTCCCTACCAGCATAGTTCTTTTAGAGTGAGGTAGATGTACCATCCCGGACTGTGGGATTCTCTGATTATTGTTGTATTTCCAGTATTAGTTATCTCCCTTTTTGGTTTTATAGATGTTGTATAGGTGGATTTTTATTTGTATCTGACCTTGTATTATTCAGGTATTTGGGAGATGGACTTTGTATTTATTTTCAGCTTTATAGTAGTTTGATTTTATATTATAGCTTTTATTTTCCGCTCTGATATCTGTGTAGCTGTAGTTCTATCTTTTGCAGGTTAGACGCTTCGTCAGTGCAGGGCTTCCCGTGTCGACGGCGGATCTGTTGGCGAGCCCGGGTCGCAGTTTCGACCCCGGGGCGTGACAGATTAGAGTGGTATCAGAGCCTAGAATGTAGGTCGTTGTGGACTTAGAAACCCTAGGCTTGTGGTTGGACATTAGGATGACTACGTGAGAGTCGTGACTTTTAGCGAGAGTCCTGATTGAGTTTTATACCTCTCCCATGAGACGGGATGAGTGATTGGCATGTTTATTCTCCTAAGCGATTATGTTGGCTGCAGACAACATAATGCTATGGAATGGATGACATGTCTTAGACTTTCGCTGGATTGGGTCGAATGGATGTTGTGTCCTGATGTTTGTTATTGTGTAGTGGACTACGATGCCCTTGAGACGTCGTGTAGTGAAGAGGGCACATCCCTCATCTGATGAGTTACCCGAGCAGCGGGAGGCAGAGCTATCAGTGCAGAGCGAGACCCAGGAGTTATGGACCCAGATGGCACAGGTGTCGGAGGCTGTCCGATGCCAGGAGGAGGACATGGAATGTTTGATGCGCCTGTTGGAGCAGAGAGCACAGCCAGTTGCAGTACTGCTTGAGTGTCCTCCAGCACTTTCTTCCCATGCAGTGGCATCTCCAGCTATATCAGTGGCACCGATTGAGCGAGCAGCCCCCTCCGTGTCGACGAGTAGTGCCGAGGCACCGAGGTAGGGTGGATAGAGGATAGTAGATGAGCTTTGGGACATCATCGGTCGATGGAGCCGGTCCCGGCAGTCTGATCCACCCCGATTCGCAAGATTGAGCTTGGAGCCATGGGAGGCAGAGTCTTAGATCACAGCGATGGAGCGATTTCAGGTTCTTTTGGCGACAAACTTGTTGAAGCACCTTGCCGAGGCTTGGGGGCGTCGAGTTCGTCCAGTGGGACCACCGGGAGTACAGTTGTTGACTTGGGCGGAGTTTCGTGCTTTGTTCCTCGGGGCCTATTTTCCCGACAGTGCAAAGCAGAAACTGGAAGGGGATTTGCGACGTCTTCAGCAAGGAAGTCGGCCTCTTCATGAGTATGTTCGCGAGTTTCTGCGATTGTTGAGCAGTGCACCCCATGTCACCCGGGATGAGGCCCAGAGGGTTGAGCTTTTTGAGAGAGGGCTGCATCAGGATTTATATCCCCTTGTGCATTCGCTCAGAGCGCCGACTCTGAATGCAGCGATTAAGTATGCTCGGTGGGTTGACCGAGGATCAGTGATCATGTTAGAGAGAGATGGAGCGCCAGGGACCAGCTCCGGGGAGAGGCATCCAGTGCCGCCTGAGTTTGGACAGTCGAGTAGATCGAGACCCCCGGGGCAGCCACAATCCCAGTCTGAGGGTCGTGGATTTCAGAGGAGACAGAGATCAGGAGGTCCTCCACAGCCGAGGCACCAGCAGCAGTATCATGATGAGTGTGTCATCTGCGGTGGGCCGCATGCAGTGCAGCAGAGTGACCATAGGCAGGGGCGATGCTTTTCGTGTGGACAGTCGGGACATTTTCAGGCAGCATGCCCTCGAGCAGTGCTTATGGCAATGCCGCTTGCGACGGCACCCTCGCTACCTCTTCAGGATGAAGGAGCTCCTCCGATTTACCGCCAGGAAGATAGGGCCACGACGTCGGGGCAGACAGAGCGACGACCACCCACATCGAAAGGATGAGTTGGGCCGTCCGGTTGGAGGGTGGCAGGATAGCGGATCGCATTGTATCAGGTATGACTTTCTTTCCTAGTTGTCGAAGTTTGAGTTTTTGCACCCCTGCTTGGCCAAAGGAGGTTGGAGTTGGTAGATTGTAGTGTTTGCGGCCACAGCAGGGACAGCTTCAACACCTCTCTCCTCGTTTTCTCGTCTTTACGCCAAAACTGGCGAACGGGACGAAAATTTCGAAAGGGCTACTCCAGAAATGGAGACGATGCTGGAACCTATTCTTGTTTGATTGGGGTGAAGGCATCGGTCTTTTGGAATTTTCGGACTTTTCGCTATGTTCGGCTACTTTTCAAATAGATAGTTGGGGTTGATGATGTTCCTGATGTTGGGCTTCTCTTTCCTTGGTTGGGAAAGAGGTGTGTTTTAGTTTCGAGGCCAAAACTTTTTTTAGTGGGGGAGAGTGTGGTGTACCGGGATCCCCGTGCGACTCGACCGTGTGCTTGGCAGTGAGAAAACACCTATTTTAGGTGTATTGAGTGCGTTGTGCGTCGAATGGATGCCAAAAACGGACTCAGCGCGAAAATAGTCAAAATCGGCTATTTCCGTGCTTAAATGGGCTAACGGGCCCATTCTTGGTCGTGGGCCGATCCACGGCCCACCCGCGTGCACCGGGAGCAACGAACCCGCGCCACTGCCACGTAGCGGGCGCGGGTTGGTCGAGCTGGTCGCATGAGCAGGCGGGGAGCGCGGCGACCCAGGCGCTGGCGCGGGGGCGTGGGCGCACGTGGGAGGCGCCACGCAGCCGCTCTGCGTTGGGCACGCCAGCTGGCGCGTTGACGCGCGCGGGGAAGCAGCGCGGGCCAGCGCGGGGTGCGCGCGGGTGGTGACACGCGGTGCGGGCCAGCGCCGGAGGAGCGCGGATCGCGACACGTGGCGGGCGCCGATTCGCCCGCGGGGCGTGAGGGGACGCGATGCTGGCGCGGGCAGCGGCGTGGGCGCTGGTGCCGCCACGTGGCGGCCTCCGGGTGGACGTGCGCGGGCGCGTGAGGCGCTGGTGCTGGTGCTGCCACGTGTCGGCCTTCGGTTCGACGCCCGGCGCGGGAGATTGGCGGGGTTACTGTAGCTGCACCCGAAGGGGGGGTTTCGGGCGCCCGAATGTGGGATTCGGGCGCCCGAATCTTTGCGTTTTGGGCTATTTAAGCCCAAATGGACCCCTTTTTCTCCTTTTCCTCTTTTGGCTCCGTCCGTGCACGCGTGAGGGAGAGAGAGAGAGCGATCGGGGGAAATTTTGGGGTGCCGTGAGCGCACCGTTTGTGCCGTGGAGCGCGCGCGAGGTGTCCCTTGGAGCCGGGCAAACATGTGGGTGCTTGTTTGACGAAGCGCCGACTTTAAAGGTTGGTTTTGCTCGTCGTTTTGCTGCGTTTTTCGGCACAATTTTGGGGTTCACCCTTTTGGATTTTGGGTTTTTACCCCTTGTCCTTGTGTTTGTTAGGGACTGTTGTTTACCCCACCATTTTGCGTGCGGACTCCGTTTTGCGTGCGGACTCCGGCACCGTGCACCGTTTTGCGTGCGGACTTTGTTTTGCGTTCAGACTCCGGCACCGTGCACCATTTTGCGTGCGAACTCCGTTTTGCGTGCGGACTCCGGCATCGTGCTCCGTTTTGAGTACGGACTCCGTCGGCGTGCACCGTTTTGCGTGCGGACTTCGTTTTGCGTGCGGACTCCGGTGGAGGCAAGGAATCGCGCGGAGGCCAATTGCAAGTGTCTACGAGCAATTGGTGGCATACCGAGGTGGGTTGGATTTTCTCTAAGTCTGCGGAGTTCCTTCTAATTCTATTATGATAGGATTCAGCATGCTAGAATAAGTGTATTATTGGACCCTTGACTAGCACCCCTGTCATATGTTGCATGTGTTTAACCAGACCAATAGAGAACCTTAATCTGGGCTAGGTTCTTTTATGCTTTAGACATCCCACACTTTGCATTTCTTGCTGGACATAGAGTTCCTCGCCCGGGTAGTGGGCCGAGTGGTTAGGACATTGTGGGACGTATGTTGCACTTGAGCCTGGGGGCTGAGTGGGGTCTGGTAGCTGTGTTAGGCCAGTGTTAGTGTTTTGGGAACCGTTTTGGGAAAACGGTGGTCCCGGATCTTTGGGTATTTCTCTGTTTGGTTGTCGCCACCAAGTTGTGATCGTGGTGAGAATGTGTTATCAGGACCTTGAACCCAGAATGTTTTTGGACACTCATGATTTTAGTAAACCAGTGTTTTTCCTTCCGAATTTTTAGGGGTTGCCGAAGCCTGTTCTTGTTTGATTGGGCGGAGGCATTAACCCTTTGGAGTCCGAAAAATAAACTTGTTTTTCACTGATTTTCTCAACAACTAAAATCTATAAAAGTTGGTTTTCTCAATTCAAGACGGTATTTTATAATAAAGGTCACCTTTTCTCCTAAATTGTTCCTCACCCGACAGGGGTGAGTGATCTGGGTTCTAAGGGCTGATTTCTTTCTGGGGTCGAAAGCAACAGGAGGCTACGCCTATAGCCTGTTCTTGTTTGATTGGGGTCGTAGGTATTAGTCTCCCGGGGTTTTCGGACCCTCCGCTATTTGGTTGTAGAGCATTTCCAGCCCGTGACTTTAGCTTGTTGTGTTGGTTTCCCACTTTAACCGGGGAGCCGAATCCCTGAACGGTAAGGGATCGAGAACTTCGATAGGCTAAGCCTAGAGTCTGTTCTTGTTTGATTGGGGTTCTAGGCACCGGCCTAACGAGATTCTCGGCCCTTGCTGCGTCAGACGGTTCTTCTCGTCTATGAGTGGGGTGTCGTTTTGGGAGCCGTTTGGGCTGACGGCGGTCCCAGTGGTTGTGTACTTTCTTTTAGTGGGTTAGCTTTCTGAGATTTAGTCGTCGCGGTTTCTCCGACATAGCTTTGAGATTGTGTGGGCATTTCCTGATCGAGTCGTGGAGTCTTTCTCAGACTGAGTTATGCTAGTTGAGCATTGAGTTCCGATCTGTTTGATCGTGGATTATAGCCTGCTGAGACTGAGGTTTTATGCCAGTTGTGAGATACTTGAGTTCGCGGGGTCGCTCCCAGCGAGCTATGCTCCGGATGCGATGATGATACCAAGCCTGACGAGGCTGCGATGTGGTTACTGAGATAGTCCTTGAGGGACACCCTACGTAAGACCAAGCCCTGTTTGGGCATGAGTGGCAGTAGATGAGCGCAGGCTTGATTGGTCCAAGGAGGGACAGTCATTGGGATTGGGTGATATGTGATTGTGAGTTTCATAGCATGTTCATAGATGAGTTTTACATTGAGCATGATACTTGGGACATATTAGCAGTATCGAGAGGATGCATACCATCATCTATGTTTTTCCCCTTTGAGCATAGTTGTCACGCCCCGGGTGTAAACCAGAACCCGGGCTCGTTTACAGATCCGCCGTGTACACGGAATTTTCCGTGTACACGAAGCGCTGGTAACCTGCTCAAATAAAGATGATATAATAAAAGAGCATAAACAGAGCTAAACTAGAACTAATACATCTCAGATAAAGCTGGAAAGTAAAAGTGCAGAAGTAAACTCTCAATAATACAAATATCTCTCCCAGCTCACTAATCAAATACAACCAGCTGGCCAAAGCCAGACCCAAAAGAAATGAAAAGTAGAGTATCTGAGAGTATCGGGGTACATCTAGTAACTGAACTGGTGCCTGGGTAGACCGCTATCTAGTCCGCGATCCTCTTACCTCGATCCGCTGAGGAGGGGCCCGCAACTGCCGCAGACGACTCTGCAAAACAAAGGGGAAGAGAAAAAGAAAACAGTGGGGAGTGAGAACTACTATAGAACAGTAGCCTCCTCCTAGTGGGTAAACCTCTACTCAGACATGCCCACTAGGACTATAAGAGGCGGAGAAGAAAACAAAGGTGGTAAGCTGTGAATAAGACTGTGGATGATGAATAGAGCTACCACTACATGCCTCTAAGGTGCCAGCTAAAAATATAGCTAAATGGATGCATCAGAATGTAAATGCCTGCCTGTCTAAACCCAATCGATACACCAGTAAGCACTGGTACTGCCTGCTCTGCCTGCCAAATCGGGTATGCCAGCCTACGCATAACACCGATAGGGGATGAGAGTCGCGAAGACTCGAGATCTATAAACCGCACACTCCGGAGTGGCACTCGAGGGGAGCGACCCACACGAGTCAAGTGCCTCAGTAACAAGTATCAAAGTCAGTAGGACTGGATCACGACACTGATCTAAGTGGAAAGCCCATCCACTAAAAGAAGCCCAAAACCTGTCCCCCAATCTGATGCAATAACCACTGTCCGGTCAACCGCCAAAAATCCGCGGTTGCCGCAATGCCCTGCCCTCACAGCCTGCCTGTCCCAAATCCCACAACTGTCTGACTACACTACCCCAGCCCGTGCTCGAACCCGAGCGCACTATCCCCTAAATCTAGACAAAAGGAGAGAAAATAAAAGCATGGTTTCTCCTAAGTCAGTTCCCGCATAATAGTGTAGCAGAAAAGGGTGGCCTAGCTAGATGTCCATACAAGCATGCAAAGTCCTTTATTAAAACATGATTCCAGTATTTTGGTTCTCACAAAGTAGAGGTATGCTGTTCAAATAAACTTCCATTTTACTAAGTTACCCCAAATCAGTTTATGTGTATGTATAAGAGGTTCCCACATGTATAAGCAACATAATCCATTTAGCAAGACCCTTCCCGTGATTTCCGGCGACATATTATTTACAAGAGTTAATCATTAATTAATACTTAGTCCCTTTGAAGATGCAAGTCCTAACAATAAGCCCAATTCTCAATTAGCATGCAATAATCGCTTTTACCGGTTCTTTTAGCAATATAACATGGTAGCAACTCAAATAGGCCTAGTGGGGATGTTACAAGTAGAAGTGTTAACAACGGTACCCACCTCGAGCGCTAATTCCGGTCCCCGGAAGCAAAGTCCACGCCCGATCCGGAAATCCCCCACAACACTGCGCTACAACCCCAAAGAACACATGCAATTAATATTCCAAGTTTCAAACCAAAATCTGTCCCAAAATATCCGTTTAATAGTTTAGCCATTTTCACCTGCGGAAAGTACCCGAGAAATTCCCAGAAAAATACTATCATGATCCTCGTGACGAACCGGTCGAAACGAGTACCTGCACGTTCACCCACGAGTTTTCTATGCTGAGAACCAAATTCGACAAGAGAACCATCCCGAAGCAAGTCGATCGCAAAAACTGAATCTGAAAGTACTGTAAACAGAGGCTTCTCACCTTCGGGAAAAATTCAGGAAATTCCAAGAAAATTTGGGGAGATTCCTCGTGATGTGTAGATGCAAAATGCCTTTTGAATCGCCCCAATCTGAGGTCTGTGCGCGAAGATATCACCGAAACAACACAGCGCTGTCCAAATTCCCACCCCAGAAAGTGAGGTCACAAGATGATCCGAAAACCCCATGAAAAGCTCGGAATGGGAAAAACCAGTAAACACGGAAAAACGTAGCCCTACCTGTCGTGAAGACGATGGCGCAAGAATCGCTGAAAAATACTGCCGGGGTAGCTCGGGAGAGTCCGTGCACTGAAATGCGACGAAGGGAATCACAAGGGAACGAGCGTCGCGCCGCGCCGTAAAATCCAAAACTCGGAGTATGTGCCACCACAAATCTTGGAAATCCTCCAGAAGATGTAGAACTCGAAGGGGAACAACTTTGCTGAAGACACCTTGGTGAGAGGAGGCTCGGAAATGGTGGAAAAAGTGAGAAGAAAGGAGCTCGGGCTGTTTAAATAGGCCTCCCAAACAATTAGAAAAATACCATCCGGGTCCCAACTTTCGGGCGCCCGGAAGTTTCCGGGCACGCACAGTGCGGCCCGGCCCAAGACTTTCGGGCGCGCACAGTGCGGCCCGGCCCATGGCGCGCCGTCGGACGGGATCCGCGGTCCGTCCGACCCGCCTCAGAGCCCGCCACGTGTCGCCCGAACAGGCGACAGCCAAAACCTCCACTCCTGCTGCGCCGCGTGGCCAACCCCGGAAGTCGACACGTGTCCCCGGTCAACAGTACCGTCGCGCCTGCGCGCCTGCCCGCGCCAGCTGCCCCTCCTGCCCGCACAGTTGACCTGCCAATAGGGAAGCGCCACGTGTCCCTGCCACTGACCGCTGCACCCGGTGCACGAGCCGCCGAAAGCCGAACCAATGGTACCCTGCCACGTGTCCACCCCGGTGCACCGTGAACCAATACCCAACCATCATGCTCCATAGACCGGGAGCTGTGAGCCGGCCTATGGGGTGATGCCACGTGTCCCCGCCTTGGTGCACGACGGCCGCGTGGACCGCGCGCCTGCCCGCGCGCCCGCGCGCTGCCCGCGCCCTGTGCTGCCGCTGTTCCGCCTGCCCGAGGCCGCGCCGCCGCCCGCCGACGCTGCCCGCCGCCGCCGGCGATCGCCGGAGCTACTGTTCCGGCCGTGAACAGTACCCGAAGCTCAGAAAAATCAAGCAAATAGTCCATCTTGACCGTTTTCGCGCGCTGAATCCGAATTTGACGTCCGCTTTGCCAAATTCCCACTCTGAAAATTGCCAAATGCCCCTGGAAAGGTATTCTTGGTCCAAATTTCGCGCCGAGCCCAATCTTAATATCCGTTTCGCGCGAAAACACTTCCAGAGACCCGACAGAGTCAACCGATCACCCATGTGATCCATTTGAGCCTGGAGTCCAACACTTGTGTCCAATTGTGCCCTAAACACCTCCGGCACACCGCGTAGGCCTCCGATGGCCACCGCAACGCACTGCAACAGCTCTGCGGAGATCCAGGTCATCACATCCTCCCCCACTAAACGAAAGTTTCGTCCTCGAAACTAGAGTCATACCTCAAGCCGGGGCCTCGAACAAGTGGGGGTAGGCATCCCTCAACGCTGACTCCAGCTCCCAAGTAGCCTCGCGCTCCCCCTGGTTGCTCCACAGAACCTTCACATAAGGAATGGCCCGGCTGCGCAGCTCTCTAACCTCACGGTCCAAAATTCGCAACGGTCGCTCGACATAACTCAAGTCCTCAGCAATCTCCAGTGGGGCGAAATCAATGATGTGCGATGGGTCATAAACATATCTCCTCAGGGTGGATACATGAAACACATCGTGAACACCAGCCAATCTGGGAGGGAGTGCAAGCCGGTAGGCAACTGGCCCTATGCGCTCCAATACCTCAAAAGGTCCAATATAACGAGGGCTCAGTTTTCGACGAATCCCAAATCTCCGAATCCCCTTCGAAGGTGAGACCTTCAAAAAGACATGATCGCCCACCTGAAACTCTAAGTCCCGCCGTCGGGTATCAGCATAACTCCTCTGTCGGCTCTGAGCGGTCTCAAGATATCGTCGAATCAGTCTGACCTTCTCCTCTGCCTCCAATAGTAGATCAGGACCCAAGGTCTTTTTCTCGCCCACATCACTCCAATATAGGGGTGACCGACACTTGCGCCCATACAACGCTTCAAACGGAGCCATCTGGATGCTCGCTTGATAGCTGTTGTTGTACGCAAACTCAACCAATCCCAGGTGTCGGTGCCACCCTCCCCCAAAATCCAGAACGCATGCTCGCAGCATATCCTCGAGAGTCTGAATGGTGCGCTCTGACTGTCCGTCCGTCTGTGGGTGGAATGCTGTGCTAAAGCGAAGCTGTGTCCCCAGGGCCGTCTGTAAACTCCTCAAGAAGCGCGAGACAAACCTCGAGTCTCTATCCGATACAATGGAAACGGGTATCCCATGCAATCTGACCACCTCAGCTAAGTACATCTGTGCCAGTCGCTCCAATGGCCAAGTCATCTGAACCGGTAGAAAGTGAGCGGATTTGGTGAGCCTATCCACAACCACCCATATCGCATCTGCTCCAGACTGTGCTCTCGGCAATCCCGTGACAAAATCCATAGTGATATGATCCCACTTCCACTCAGGGATTGGGAGACTCTGCAACTTGCCAGCAGGTACACGATGCTCGGCCTTTACTTGCTGACAAGTTAAGCAGTGCGCCACAAATCTGCCAATATCCCTTTTCATGCCGCTCCACCAAAACTGTGACTTGAGGTCCTTATACATCTTAGTCCCACCAGGATGGATGGTATAAGGTGTATAATGAGCCTCCCGCAAGATCTGCTCTCGAATCTCTGAGTCCATAGGCACGCAAGCTCGGTCCCTGTACCGTAGTACTCCCGCAGCATCAACTGAAAAATCTCCTGTCTCGCCAGCCTGAATCTGCTCTCGAATCCTCATCAAATGGGGGTCCTCACTCTGTTTCTCCCGAATCCTGTCTAACAGAGTGGGCTGCACGACCAAGGACAGCAGTCTAGCAGAAACCCCAGGGGACACCACCTCAAGCTCTAATCGCCTCATCTACTCCAGTAATGGCTCCTGGTCCGTGATCATCAAGGATAGGCTCTGTACTGCCCTCCTGCTCAGGGCATCAGCGACCACGTTGGCCTTGCCAGGATGGTAGAGTATGTCCACATCATAGTCCTTTAACAGCTCCAACCATCTGCGTTGTCTCAAATTAAGTTCCTTCTGTGTGAACAGATATTTCAGGTTCTTGTGGTCGGTGTAAATCTCGCAGTGCTCCCCATACAGATAGTGGCGCCACAACTTCAGTGCAAAGATCACGGCAGCTAGCTCCAAGTCATGGGTAGGGTAATTCTTCTCATAATCCTTAAGTTGCCGTGAAGCATAAGCGATTACCTTACCCTCCTGCATCAGCACGCAACCAAGTCCACTGTGCGATGCGTCACTATAGATCACATATCCTTTCCCCATAATAGGGAGGGAAAGGATAGGAGCTGACATCAATCTGCTCTTCAATTCCTCAAAGCTCCTCTGGCAATCCTCACTCCAGATAAACTTAATTCCTTTGCGCGTCAAACGAGTGAGGGGTGCGGAAAGTTTCGCAAAACCTTCCACAAACCGACGGTAATATCCAGCCAAGCCCATAAAACTACGAACCTCTGCTACCGTCGTCGGTCGGGGCCAATCCCGGACTGCCTCAATCTTTGCCGGGTCTACCGCCACTCCTGTAGCTGAGATCACGTGGCCCAAAAAGGCAACCTTTCGAAGCCAAAACTCGCACTTAGATAACTTGGCATACAACTTCTTCTCCCTCAGAAGTTGCAGCACAATCCTCAGGTGCTCCTCGTGCTCCACATCACTCCGAGAATAAACCAGGATGTCGTCGATGAACACTACCACGAACCGGTCCAAATAAGGTTGAAAGATCCTGTTCATCAAATCCATAAATGCGGCAGGGGCATTAGTCAATCCAAAGGGCATGACAGTGAACTCATAATGCCCATACCGAGTCCTGAATGCTGTCTTTGGAACGTCCTCGGCCTTCACCTTCAGTTGGTGGTAACCAGACTGTAAGTCGATCTTAGAGAAGACACAAGACCCTTGCAGCTGATCAAATAAGTCATCGATGCGCGGCAAAGGGTACTTATTCTTGATGGTCACTTTATTCAGCTCTCGGTAATCCACACAAAGTCGAAGTGAACCATCCTTCTTCTTCACGAACAGCACCGGCGCTCCCCAAGGCGATACACTCGGCCTCACGAAACCCTTGTCCAATAAGTCCTGAAGTTGCGCCTTCAACTCACGCAACTCCGCCGGTGCCATTCGGTAAGGGGCTTTGGAGATTGGCGCAGTTCCTGGGACTACGTCAATCAAAAACTCAATCTCCCTATCCGGCGGCATACTAGTCAGCTCTGGTGGGAAAACATCCGGGAACTCGTTGTTACGACCCGGGACCGACAATTTGTACAGTTCGGGCACGCCAACAGACCCGCCAATCGAGCACGACTTCACGCTACCCGAAAGGAACGGTAACAATCATCTCGAATCAAAACAATGCTTATGATGAGATATAATATCAGAGTAAGATCACTACTAATTTAAAACTTTCATTCAATAAACAAATAGTTTAAGCCGATATGAAAGCATGATAAGAATGAACCATAATAACTTTATTACATGTTACATCTCTCAACTTACAATTACATAATATTACAATGCCTTTACATAAATTCCTCACCATACAAGGTTCACTCAAGAAACATATAAAAGGGATACCTCTGCTAGATCCTCTAGGTCTCTATGCTGCTGGGCCCTTGCCCCTGTCGTATACCTCGCCGTCTGCCTCTGAACCGTCGTGATCGCTGCATCCATACCTGAACCTGTGGGGGGGGTGCACCCAAGGGGTGTGAGAACTCCTGACAGAGTTCCCAGTGGGTTCAACCACCGAGAAAAAGTGTCCTACACCACTTGGTCCAATGGAAGCAATAATAATAGTGCTAGGAAACTAAAAACCTCAATATCAAAATGCGGCTATGCAATATACATGATCACTACACTATCTGTGTGTACTCATCGTCCTAGCACTACTCTGACTAGCCGCACTAGGCTGCTAAGCACCAACTCGGCCACTATGCCGCTGTACACAGGGTAAACTAACCCGGCCACCTTGGCCACTCTATTTTTCTTTATTCTTTAGATTCTGGTGCTTTAGTTCAAGTTAACCCCCAGAAATTCTTATCCAACGGGCCCGAGCCCGGTAGTCCTGCTACCACAATATAAGGTTTCTGAGGTTGCCGATAACACCCGTAAGTGTTACCCCGTCCTACGAAGTAAATGTGCTCTTCGGACCACCGCTATCGGAGGGAGGGGGCTTCCCTGCGTCCGATCCTGATGCGCCCGGGGAGAGGGCAAGCCCTTTACGTCCCACAGAGCCACATTTCAACCTTCGAAGGCACGCCCGTTTTATTATCTTTATATTTTAGATAATTCGTCCTACGGCTGAAGCGTCCCGAACGGGCCACTGCACGGGAGAGGGATTAACTGCCCGTACCTCCAGCCTGGGTTGGCTCCACCGAGGATCTTTATGTTCTCTATCTTTTCTGTTCTTTTTACTTTAGTTCTTAGCCTCTTTGCTTTTGAACACTTGCTTCTCTTTTCTTATTCACTCGAGCCTTAAGCTCACGTTGCCACTGGCAATTACTATCATTCTTTCCTTTGAGCATCTAGCCCTTTGCTTTCACTTTAAGCCTTCCGAAAGTACCTCGCTCGACGGGTCACTGCCCAGGGAGTCCTGCTCCACTTGACGAGTCTCAAATTCGAAGGCGTCATTTACATTCTCTTTATCTTAAGCAATTTGCTTGTCTTGCTTATAACCAAATTTTAGCTCTATCTTGAGCAATTTGCTTGTCTTGCTTATTAACCAAGTTTTTTTTTTCATTCCTTACCCTAGGTCCTGCCTCACGGGTAACTAGAGTCTCCTGGACCCTTTAAACATTTCTCTTTCATTTCATTTAACTTCCAATTGAGGTTGAAGTTATTGTCCATTTGCCCGGACACCCTATGACTCTCTAGGGTTATATTTGTTTAATTCTTTAACTTTGGGATCCTGTCCCACTTCCCTGATTCCTCACTGAGTCCTAAAGTTCACTTGACCATATTTTTGGTTTCACTTTTAACTTAGAGTTACTCTGACTCTAATTCCTTGTCTGTGAGTTTAAACTCCTCTGGATCACTTTAGGTTCCCTTTACCTAAGTTCCATATTATACTCATCCTAGAGTTCCTTGACTCTATGTTGATCACTCTATCCAGTGTCCTTAGGTTGTCACCTAAGACAATGCCACTCGTCCAACCCTAGGATAATCTCCTAAGTTTTGATGTCACTCAGTGAACCCTGGAACTAGGTTTTCTCCTAGTCTTACTACCAACATGTTCCCTTTCCTTATGTCACATGATTCCTAGGGTCATACCCTAACATGATCACAATCATAACGGCTAATCACATTCATGCATGCAGTTATTTTCACATTCATTATAAATAACATTTATCCTCTAGGCATGCAATCTATCCTTTATCTTTGGCAACCAACAGTTGCACTTTTATCTGTGTCCTTTCGCACATGCACATTTATCATCTATCTCTGGCAACCAACAGTTGCACTCTTATCATCTGATTCCAATTACACAGGCAATCATAATCATAATTACCTAACGCCTCTAACAGGCTACTATCATGCTTCGAATCGAAAAGCAAAGGAGCAAGGGGAGAGGTCACCCAATTTCGGCAGAATTCCCCACCTTGTGGAGTCCCCGATTTCCCTTCATATCTCCACACTTGATCACTATTCTGCCAATTGCTTGTAGACACTTGCAATTGGCCTCCATGCGGCTCCACTTTGTACCTCGAGCTTGAACGCAAAACGGAGCATGCTTCTCTTAAGGCTGCACGCAAAACGATGCGCGATCTCTCTTGCCCTGCACGTAAAACGGTGCACACCATTAGTGACGGCACGCTAAACGGTGCGCGACAACGCGACCTGCACGCGAAACGGAGCACATACCTCAATTTGGCATGCAAAACGATGCACGCTCCACTGTAAGGGTGCACGCGGAACGATGCACCTTCATCCAGTCCTGTACGCAACACAAGATGTATCGTTAGAACCGGCACGCGAAACGGTGCACGTTAACACGAACCGCACGCGAAACGGTGCACGTAACTCAAAACTGCACGCAAAACGGTGCACATTCGACTGCGGGGTTGCACGCAAACGGTGCATTTTCATCCGGTCCTGAACGCCATACAGAATACATTGTTAGAGTCTGCACGCAAAACTGTGCGCGATAACGCGAACTGCACGCGAAACGAAGCACGTACCTCGAAACTGCACGCAAACGGTGCACATTCGACTGTAGGGTCGCACGCAAAACGGTGCATATTATTCCGACCCTGCACGTAAAACGAGACGTATTATTAGAGTCTGCTCGAAAAATAGTGCCCGTTAGTCCAACCTGCGCGCAAAACGGAGTACATACCTTGTATCGGCACGCAAAACGGTGCACGTAAAACGGTGCGCGCCTTTCGAGTTTGCACTCAAAATAGTGCGCGTTTGTCGAGTCCGCACGCAAAACGGCGCATATCTCCCACGAGCGGCACGCAAAACGAGGCACGCCCAAAACGCCCGCAAAACTCGAGCAGTAAAATGGCACAGTAAAACTTGGTCCCTAACACGTGTGTAAGCATGGGAGTCAAATCCAAAATCCAAAAGGAAACCTTAAGACTGTGCCAAAATACCACAAAAACGACACACGGGGCCTACCTCGACAATGTCGTGTCGTCCATCGCGTCTCTTAGTCTCTTTGGAGTACATTGCACGCTCCACGGGGTCCACGGCGTGCTCGTGCGCCCTCGAGAACCCCCGGCGAAATCGCCCTCCTCCCCTCCCCGCGCGCTCGGGTGAAGCCGAAAAGGGAAAAAGGAGGAAAAGGAAGTCATTTCGGGCCTTTATAGGCCTTTTCTGGACTTTCGGGCGCACCCTTTCGGGCGCCCGAAAGTTTCCGGGCGGCTACAATAACCGGCCCACCGCGGTCTACGCGTCCACGCCTGCGCCAGCTCAGCGCCACGTCACCAAGCTCGGCCAACCAGGGGCCGACACGTGGACGTGGACCCGTGCACCGCGACCACCGAACATCGGCGGCCAATGGGAGGCCGCCACGTGGACCGCACCACGCCTGCTCTGACGCCCGCCGCAGCGTCCCGTCGCGTCAGCGCGTCGCGTCGCGCTGACCGACGAACGGGAGGCCGACACGTGGCCGTCGCCGCTGACACGCGCCAGGCGCGTCGCGCCTTCCCCGCGCACGTCCCACGCTCCCCCGGTCAGACCGACCAATGAGGAGACGCCACGTGGCGGTCCTCACCCACCACGCGCGCCTCGGGCCGTGCGCCCCCGCGCCTCGCGCGGGAAATGCTAGCCTCGGATTCATGCCGTTGCCTCGGGATCCGTGCCCGATGCCTCGGGATCCGTGCCGATGCCTCGGATCCGTGCCACTGCCTCGGGCATCCGTGCCCGATGCCTCGGGATCCGTGCCACTGCCTCGGGATCCGGGCTGCTACAGTAACCTTCGGGCGCACCCCTTTCGGACCGGCTGCTACAGTAACCGGCTCGCTACAGTGTCCGAACTCGGTTCACTGCAGCCCGAAAACTGGGTTTGCTACAGTACTTTCCGGGCGCCCGGTTCCCACTTTCGGGCGCCCGAAACTTGGGCCAAAGCCCAGTTTCGCCCGTTTTCGTCCGTTCTTGCCCGTTTCTCGCCCGTTTACGCTCAAATTTGACAGGCAGCCATGGTTTAACTTAATTTACCTCATGGTACCTGAACTTTTCAGTTTGGACCACCTCTGGGTCACCAAAAGTCCCACTGTATTCGAATTCGCTGGCGGAGCCCGTTCTCGCTATCCGGGTGTCCGATCAACGCGAAACTTTTACCGTGGCCTCAAAACATATTTACGGAGCTCCCGTAATTTTCTAGGAATTTTTCGAGACTATGGATTTTCCACTTATAATCTGGGCCCACTTTCTCACATAAGATTCTAGACATCTTATTTCAATCCCGATTTGGGCCCAATTCCTTTCCAGGTCATTTTTCACCTCAATAAACAATAGTATTTCATACTATTTTTATTTCCATCTATTTATATTCAAATTCCGGTTCACTACATTCTACCCCCCTTAAAATAAGTTTCGTCCTCGAAACTTGAATCAGATCTCGACTTCTACTTTAATCGAGAGGGAGGAATCTTGTCCCACCACTGGGGGTTCACGGTATGTCGTTATTGGGCCTCAAATTGCCCGCTCGCCGAACCACACGAGCAACTCATCCATGAATTCCTATCTCAACTTAGGGACAAACTCAGACCTAGCGTCTGGCCACTTTCACAAAGTAGGCGTGAGACACATTTGAGCACTTGCTCTCTCAATTGCCACAGCGGGCGAAGTCTCATCTTGCGAAATCTTCACCTTAATTCCGCGATCACTTTATCTTTCCCTAGGAGGTTGCACCCGCAACCAATTACGGTTACCGCAATTTCCGGTCACTCCGCTGCCTGATGTGGGAGTGCAGAGGCCAATTCCCAAGTTCTCAGCCATCACACACGCTACTAGCGTTCTAAGTCCACGGGTTTTCAGCTAACCCGACATCTCGGACTACTAACAGGTTCACGGACCATGGTCCAATAGGGCCTATAGCCCGAAGCTAGTCCCACACTGTGCAATAGCTCTCGGTAGCCAAGCAGATCCAAACGTCATACGGGTAGATCCTCACTTAGGATTAATACCCCAATACTCCCACTAGGAGCTCAGTACCTCAATCACCACTAGACTCTATGGCCTGGTCATAACACACTCTAAGTGTACAATAGCCTCAATGCTCACAAGGGGCATTCCACCCGTACCGGGACATCGCTCGGCTACCGACCTGACCAAATCTCTATCATGCCCCGCCATCAGGTCTCGGGCTGCTGTCTCTACACAGCTGACTGTCCTGCCCAGGGCCTACAGGGCCCACAGTCCAAAACCAGTCAGCACGGATCGCCCCAAGCGAACCCGCTAATCGTACGCCCGCAACCACCTATGCTCCATGGAGCAAAACCACGCTAACCAGTCGTCAATCCCGTGACCCATACTTTCTATCGA
>JAQNDB010002040.1:0-41096 GCA_029204045.2 Tillandsia leiboldiana
GATTTCAAGAACAAGAAAAATGAGGATGGTACCATCATCAGGAACAAAGCACGTTTAGTTGCTCAAGGCTACTCTCAAATAGAATGTATAGACTTTGATGAAACGTTCGCCCCTGTAGCTAGACTCGAGTCATTCGTATCTTATTCGCTATTGCTTGTCACTTTAAAATAAAACTCTTTCAAATGGACGTTAAGAGCGCGTTTTTAAATAGGTTTTTAAATGAGGAAGTTTATGTGGCTCAACCGAAAGGTTTTGTAGACTGTAAACTACCTAACCATGTTTTTCGTTTAAAAAAGGCTCTATACGGTTTAAAACAAGCACCGCGAGAGTGGTACGAAAGGTTGACAAAGCACCTTTTGGAGAAGGGCTATACTCGAGGGGGAGCAGACAGGACTCTCTTTGTGAAGCATTATCAAAATAACTTCATTGTTGCACAAATCTATGTCGATGACATTGTGTTTGGAGCAACAAAGGATAATGATGCTTCTAAATTCACAGAAACCATGGAAAGCGAATTTGAGATGTCTATGATGGGGGAACTGACATACTTTCTTGGATTGCAAGTGAAACAAAATGGCGAAGGCATCCATCTGTGTCAATCCAAGTATGCAAAGGAGTTGGTAAAGAAATTCGGATTAGAAGATTCTAAAGATTTTCCTACTCTTATGGGAACTAGCAATAAGGGATTAGGAAGTGAATCTCTTAGTGAGAATGTAGACGAGAAACTTTATCGCAGCATGATTGGAAGTCTACTTTACCTCACAGCTAGTCGCCCGGATATATCCTTTAGTGTTGGGATTTGCGCGAGATATCAATCAGCACCAAAGGAGGTTCACCTGAAAGCGGTGAAACGGATCATCCGGTACATCAAAGGAACCATTAATTTCGGAATTTGGTATCCTATGGGAACAAGTCTAGATATTATTGGATACTCAGATGCCGATTGGGCAGGATCTGTGGATGATCGGAAAAGTACGAGTGGTGCATGTTTTTATCTTGGCCATTGTCTTGTTGCATGGCATAGTAAAAAGCAAAACTGCATTGCACTCTCGACTGCCGAAGCGGAATACATCTCAGCGGGTAGTTGTTCAACTCAACTCATTTGGATGAAAAGCGTGTTGAGCGACTTCCGGATTTCAGCAACTTCGGTAACTGTTTTATGTGACAACACTAGTGCTATAAACATTTCCAAAAACCCTGTGTTGCACTCTAGAACAAAACACATTGAACTTAGATATCATTTTCTTAGAGAGCTAGTTGAATCAAATATTCTTCAAATTTCCTATATTTCAACTGAAGATCAATTAGCTGACTTTTTAACAAAACCTTTGGATCAAAAACGTTTTATTCATTTGCGTAAAGCAATTGGAATGCTTTCCTTGAAATAACCTCTTTTTGAAACTTTTGTTTAGGTTAGGTTTTGTTTTTGTGTGTTTTTGTTCATTATCTATGCTTAGACATAGAACATTAATTGAGCATTAGTTTTGATTGACTTTAACTGCATCCTTTTATATATTTAGAAATCTATTATGCTTTAGATATCATAATATTTCATTTGATGCAATGATCATTTATGTCAATTAACTCATCTTTGTTTTGATCAAAGTCAATTTCTCTCTCGATGATCTCTTGGTATAGTTTTTATCTTATTTGACTGTTTAGTTGAGTATGAAATCGAGATCAATATTTGGCTGAATACTTTATATCTTAAATAATTGATAGCCAATTGAGGGGGAGTCAAAGAAAAAGTATTATGCTCAAAAGATGTGGAAAGAGTTACATCCCAATGAGGAGTGTGAAAACTACCACCACATGGAGGAAAGAGCTACCACCTCGGTCGTCCGAGTACTGTGTGCAGCTACCACATGTATACCAAGCAAGGTTTTTCAAGTTTGATTAAATAAAATGCATATTGAAATACTTGACTCTGTCAAAATTTCAAGGTTGGTATAAGGTGGGAATTTTAATGAAAGATGCTCAAAGAGCCACTCTCTTCAATAAATTGACTAGATATATTATCTAACTTATCTGGGATTTTAGACATCTATTGATCTTTGTATTTCATTTTCTTTACCGAATTGATGATTTGATAAAGGCATTACTCATAAGATCAAGTTAGATGTAATTGATGTTGTTCAACTTTAAGGGATTTAATTTTTATAAATTTTCGTTTCATTTGTTGGATGTTATTGATAGATTTGGCATAATCTATTTCTTGTTGTATGAAACGATGATTTTCGTTTAAAGTTGATACACAAAAGTGCTTACAATCTTTTTCTGGTTTTTCTAGAATTTCTCTGAAATTTTCTAAAGAAAAAGTTGGAGCCGATCCGGATTGGACTTGCCGATCCGGATCCCGAACGCAGATTTTCTCTGCGGGTAGCCGATCCGGATCGTAATCACGAACTGATCCGGATCGCGGCTAGGGTTTTATATAGAACAAAAGGGTTTTGATTTATTTTACTCCAATCTTTTGTTCCAAAGTTTCCAGAGCTTCTCTCTCTAGAATTCATCCATCTAGGAAGCTTTCAAACTCAAGTTCTTCGATTCCAAGTAAGTTTTATTGATCAAAATCTCGGTTTTTCACAGTTTTTCATATTCTTCCTCAAAACGTGATGAAATTCTTGTATCTATTTCGTTTGTGGATGGTTTTTGATCAAATTTCTTTTGAAATAAGAACTCTGGGTAGATTAGTTTTGATTATATGCTAGGTATTCTCATGATAAACGGATTTTTGGCCTTCGATTTCAAAAATTTCGGTTTTAGGGCATATAATGGAAATTTTCCAAAATCATGTAATTGATCTATTTTTAAAATTCCTTTTGCAAAACTAATTTGATTCTTAGTCTCTCTACACGATAATGATTGTTTGGGTACAATTTTTCTAATTTTTGAAAATTAACAATTTTTTCGTGTTCTTGAGTTGTTGCTCACAAGATTTCTTTTCACAAGAAACCAATAGCAATGGTGATCACCTGGATCATTTTTCTTCTGGCTGCTATGGTACATACGAGAGACACTGTCAAGCCCAAGAGGGCTAAGAAACCGAAGAAAGCAAAAGATGATTCCGATACAGAATCTGAAACGGAATCAATTGATTGGGATGAGTTGCAAGTTGAAGCAACAACTGTTCCCACTGCTTCAAAGGGAAAAGCGCCTGCCGAGACATCAAAGGCTCCTCCTACTGCTGCTGAAAAGGGCAAAGCTCCAATGGAAGAAACTTGCTCGACGGTTTGGACGAGCTCGAGGTATTGAAATAAATGAACCATGTCAAGATGAAACAAAGAATATCCCTCAAACTGAAAATGAATCTGAAGACGAAGAAGATTGGGACACATTTCTTACTGAAGTACAACAAGGTATTGATGAAGAAAATAAGATTTACCTAAAGAACAAGAAGCTACTGAAGTCTTCCTCAATACTTAAGCAGCAAGCAAGGAAAAAGAATGTGCCAAGCAATGAACCTCTTGACAATTCACATTCTCTACCAAGAAGATCTCCTCGGAATGAAGGTCAGACTGCTCCGTCAGTCGTCACACAACGTTCTTCAACTTCCAGAAGAACTGACCAAAAGCCAAACTTAGAATCTTCCATCAACCAAGAACAAGATAAAATGGCTCTAGAACTCAGAAAGATGTCCAAGGACATACATCAGATGAAACAAGAGTGTTCTACGATTTCGGAAATGCTTAAAGGAATTTTGAAAAAGCTGGGCTGCACGAGCTCTGAAGACTCTGCCTCATATGATTGACTTGTGCTGATTTCTAATAATTTTCTCTTGTGCAGGTTTTTACGTTTTAGTTTTTAGTTTTAATTCTCAAACTTTTGGTACTTGAACTGTTAACTATTCTCTCCATTTTGGTAATCTTTCGCTAACTTTTGTGACAAAAAGGGGGAGAGAGAAGTATAAACAATGATACAACTGTTTGTGAGAAACTTGAAACTATGGAGGTAAGTATAACCTCAACTTGAAAGGTAAGTAGAACTTCAACGTTTGGTTTTCATTTGTGTTTGAATGCATGCCTCGACTAACTATTCGACTAACTATTTGGGCATGTAATATAACTAACAAGTTGATGTTCTCTAACATGACATTTGGATTTTGATTGCATAGAAGATATGTTGGTGTTTTAACTATGATCAATTTACATATCTGAATGTATAAATGTCATGGTAAGTATAAATGAGTATAAACTTCATCTCTGTATGTGGTTTTTGAATGATATAAAATTCTTGAGGTATCTAACGATTTCTTTTGTCAAGAATGATTTCTTTTGCAGAGAGTACAGATGTCTAAGTCTAGAGTCTGTTTTAGGAGTTTAACTCATGTATTTTATTTTGGATCTCCATTGTAAATTTTTGTTGTATGGTGATAGCAACAAAAATATCTTTTTGAATTTTCTTGAGTGGATCTATGTTTTGTCACGAAACCGCCAAAGGGGGAGATTGTTACGGAATTTAAGTTGGCGTATTTCGTGAATTCGGTTAAGTCTTGAAGATTGAAGGTAAAGAAGGTTGGATCATATAACTCAATCTCAAGAAAGAAGAATTCAAAAGGATCAGGTATGTTTAACTTAATATCTTTGGTGATCCGAATACTTCTTATAGTGTAGAAACACTTGGATGAACTTGTAATTGCATAAATATCAAAAACTGGACATGGGACATGTTCAGGATCCGGATCAGACTTTGCAATCCGTATCCCGAAGGTTGTTCGTTCATACGCCAGTTCAATCCGGATCGTAGCTTCCGTTGATCCGGATCCCGAACACTGGGTTTACCATTTTATTTGAGCGATCCGGATCAGGCTTTGCAATCCGGATCCCGAACGTTGATGTTTGGTGAACTGTATGAACGATCCGGATCAGGCACTTCGATCCGGATCCCGAACCTTCGTTTTTCTGGAAACTATTTTTCATGCTACTGCAATCCGGATCGTCGAACTCCGATCCGGATCGTCGTCATGTAAAATTCCAGAAAAATATAGTTTTTGATCCTTATCTTTTTCCAAGGGTTTCTAACCTATAAATAGACCCTATGATTCTTTTTCTAGGGCTAATCCACATAATCCAAAAAGAAGCCGCTAAACCTAAAAGCCGTCATCTTATATACGGCCTAAGATCCACATATAGAGAAGAAAGGAAATCATAGATTCTATCTTATGTTTCTTCATCTATATTGATTGATTTGATTCTAGGTTTTCATACTCACATTTTTGAGTAGAATCAAATCAATGAATACTTAGATGGTATTTCCGATCTATTTCTAATCTAAGTATTCGGCGGATCATCACCACCCAAAAAAAACAACGATTTACCCCAAAATCGGCGCGTGGACTCGCGTGGCCTTGTGGATTCAAGGTGCAACCGCTCTCGTGGATTCGGAGTGAGGTACATTCGTGGATTCGAAGCGTGCTACTGGGTGAAGACCGTGGATTCGGTCGGACGTCGTGGACTCGACGTTGGACGCCGTGGATTCGGCGTTGGACGCAGATCGTGGATTCGAGAAGCGTCGTGGAGCGAGCGGAGAAGATCAACTAGGAGCGTATGGAAAAGGTTGAGTCGTCTGTGAGTACGGTATATCACCTTGTACGTGTTTAATTCTAGTGGATTTCACCGTGTTATCGGTCCTGTGGTTTTTTACTCCGGTTTGGAGTTTTCCACGTAAAAATCTCTGCGTGTTATTTATTTTTTCCGCATTGGGTTTTATATCGCAAAGATTTTTGAGTGTTTATTGTTTACACCTATTCACCCCCCTCTAGGTGTTTTTCCCCCTATTTAGATCCTATTATACATAACCCAACAAGGAGAAAATATCCTGGAGTCGAGAATTGTAAGAAAGATACTTCGGACTCTTCCAGAACGGTTTAGGGCAAAAGTTACCGCCATTGAAACCGTTAGTCATCCGGATGAGATGAGTGTAGAGGAATTAGTAGGTGCTATGCAAACTTATGAAATGACTTTTCCTACTAATCAAGTTTCTTCCAAGTCTTCTTCTAAGCTTACAGGTATTGCATTCAAATCAACAAAGGAAGAAGATAGCGAATCAAGTTCCGACGATGAAATCTCTTTTGCCAATTTTGAAGAACAATTGGCGCGGATCGTAAAGAAATTTCGTCAGAAATTTTGGAAGAATCGAACCGACGGATCTTCATCCACGAAACCATCTAAAGGATCATCGGGTTCTAAATCCTCTAACCTCAAAAGCCTTGCAAAACCTTCTAAGGAAAAAGATGAATTCGAAGGGAAAAACCGATGTTATAGATGCAAAGGCTACGGCCATATTTCAACGGATTGTCCTTCTCCGAAATTATATAAAAAGAAGGCTTTGCAAGCGAAAACTTGGGACGATTCTACTTCTAATGAATCGACCTCAAGTAAAGAGGAAAAAGTCGTTGCTTTTCATGCCTCTCAAATTCCCTCTTCTAATTTGTGTTTATCGTCTTTAGCCACTGACTCTACTCCTTTGATTTTGTATGAAACATCAACAACCGGCGGAGAGTCATCAAGTGAGGGGGAATCGGACGAAGAAGAACTCGTTGAGGCATATCAACAACTTCTTACGGAATCAAAGAAGATGGCCAAACATATTAAGAAGTTGAGGAAGCAACGACTTGAAGTTCAAGACGAGAATCAAGCTTTAAAGATAAAACTTCATGATCTCGAGGAGGAACAAGGACGTTTATTGGATAACATTAAAATCCTCCAAGAAAAGCTAAACCAATCGGAGACAAACGCTAAATCATATATGGACAAGATTGGTTTTCTAGAAAAACAGTTTGAGGAGATTCATGTCACCAACCAAGCATTGACCAAGCAAGTTCATGAACTCAAATCCGACATACAAAGGCTTTCAACCGTTTCCAAGAAACTAGATTGTATGTGCGGATTAGGTCAAACAAGCAAGGTTGGTTTGGGTTCTAAAAAGGATCAAACTGTGCATGCTTCAAGTTCCACAATCAAATTGAAAGGAAGAACGTGTCACCTTTGTGGACTTGAAGGGCATTTGGGGAAGGATTGCCCGAAAAAGAGAAAGAAAAATCCTTCGGCAACTTCATCTATGGAACGGACTCAACGGACTCAAAAGATACATCAAGTCAAAGGAGTTCACTCAACCCACCAAAGGTCCGAGCCACAACATCAATCATACAAGTGGATCAATCATACAAGTGGATCATTGCGAGGCAAAGACTTAAGGTGGATCAACAGTCAAAGCGGACAACCCCTGGCCACAACGAATCAAGACAACCCAAAATCCAGCGATTTTGGATTCGGAAAGGTGATATCTTTCCTTGTCTTAAGTTCTAAATAGCTTATGACTGTATGTAATGCTTTGATTGGTTTTCCTTTCATATTTTTCTGAATCTCTGCATTACATGTTTTCAATGCTCTTTGTTTTTATGTTTTGTTTTTTTTTTTAACAAAAGGTTTTTAATGAACAAGTGCATTGAATAAAAAAGGGCTTCACGGTTATTCACTCCAAATTAATTTTATATGGATTATCAACTTTACTTCATAATCATAATCTTGAAGATACTTCATTATAGGAGTTTTTGATATTATAAGCATCAAATTTTAGAAATCATGTGTGATCTTTAGATGCTTAATCTATCTCGGTTGTGTGATTTCATTGTGATAAACGTGAGACAACCGATAGACTAAATTTTGGAATTTGATTCTTTCACGTAGGAGATTGCATTCTTACAAGGGTAAATAAATGAATTGCAAAAGATGTGGAAAGAGTTACATCCGAAAGGAGTGTGAAAACTACCACCACATGTTGGAAAGAGCTGCCACCCCGGTCGTCCGGTTTGTGTGTGAAGCTACCACATGTTATGGATGCTTGATAGTATTTTTTTTGAAAAAATCTTTAGTTGAAGCATTTGGAGATTTATATGCAAAGTTCTTATATTTTGAACAATCTCCTGGTTGGTATAAGGTGGGATAGTTGAAAGATGCTCAAAGAGCCACCCTTAGGTATTTTAGTGCTTATCTCAATTTGAAATGGTAGAATTCAAGATTGATGTCACTTAGAAATCTCCGTAAGTCATCTGTGTAAATCCGTTACATCTTGATAGAGTTTGGATCTCAAGATTATTTTTGATGACTTGTGTTTGATGAATATAGCATGAAAAACGGTTTATAATGTTTTACCTTTATTTTTCATGATTTTGGAGTAAATCTTTTTAATTTTTATAATTAATTGGATTGAATGACATCTATGTGAATTCATTGTTTTTCAAAGAACTTAAATGGATTTCTTGATGGTATACAAATCGGTATTTGAAAAGATTTCAAAATTTGCATTTGTTTCAAGAAATTTTTGCTCTTTGGCTCTGTTGTTCCGGTACCTGCTTTTTAGTACCTGAAAATCCAATCCGGATTAGAAAATCCAATCCGGATCCCGAATGTGAAGTTTTCTGGTTTTTCACTTGCGTACCGGTACTACATTTTTAGTACCGGAACTACTTTGTGGATGCGGATCACCCACTGCCTGTCAATCCGGATCCCGAACGAAGGTTTTTCGGTTTTTACACTACGTACCGGTACGCGACTTCTTGTACCGGTACGCGATCTGGAATTCTTTATATTCCGAAACTCCAAGTTTTTTTAACTCATCTCTCCCACTTCAAAACCCTCCCTCTCTCTCTCTAAAACATCTCTAAGGGTTTTCTCTTCAAGATCAAGTGATTTGTTGCTCTCATTTGTAAGTTTCTACATTAATCTTGCTTTCTTTAACTTCAAAACCCTAGTTTTTAGGTTTTGATGTTTTATTTAGGGATTTTTGAGTAGATCCTTATTTTAATTGAAATCTCTTGCATAAATTACCCTTAATTCATGTTTAGAACATATATGGTTGCTTTCTATCTAATTAGATTCATGTTTTCATGCTTATTTGATTGAATCTAACATTTTCATATGTTCTTAGCATAAAAGAAATTGAGAATTAGGGCTTTTAATGTAAATGATTTTTAAATGATGAATCATCAATTGTGACATGTTTAGAATGTTTCCTAGACATGTTTAAACCTTCCTATAAGATCAAATCATAGTGCATTGTGTTCTTTGTAGGAAATGGCATTTTCATGGCTTCTTGCACTAGTGATTTTGATGGCCACTGGAAGTGGACGTGGTCGCGGTTCTGGAAAGAAAAAGGCTACCAAACGATCACGCAACGAGGATTCAACTAGCTCAGAATCTGAACATTCCTCAGAATATGAAGAGGAATCAGTTCAAGGAAAGGGAAAAGCACCTTTGGCTCCAAGGAAAAAGAAGGGTGCGGATTCTCCTCCGCGTAGAAGTACCGGTGGACCGGTAATACGCGAGCGCTCTCAACGGAGATCAAATGTTGATGAAAGTGAACCGTATGTGAGTGCAAAACGCCGTTCCAGATTTGCGAACCGCTCATGCATTGGAGAGCGACACGTGAACTTTAACGAGCTATGTCGTGAGGTGCCAGACTTTGCAAGGCTTTTGGAACGAAGCCATATTCGGCCACTTGGCAGAGTTCAACCTAAGATGGGTTTTTGTGTGGAGATCATCAGGGAGTTCTACATGCGAGGTAACATACTTCAAAAAGACCATGACACCGGAGCCTTCGTCTTTGAAACAACAGTTAGAGACGTCAAGTTTGACATTACTCCAGCAGTAATTGGTGCAAACCTTGGATTAGCTGTTGACACTACTGGTCTTTATTACACTGATGGTAATTTCCAACATGATACCCATTGGGATATGGTTGTGGACTCTATTTGCAATACAGGGACGCACACGAACAGATCATATGTTGAATCAAAGGACCTAAAACCAGAGTATCATATTTTGTCCTTAATTGTATGCTACAACCTATTGCCCACACTGGGGACCAAAAGGATTCGATGGGATCGATTGCTACTTCTCCTTTTCCTCGGTCACCCGGAAAGTGCAAATGGAATTAACACCAACATTCCATTTCTCATTTGGCAGCAAATGGTACATGTCATTGAAGGATCAAGGCAACGTGACCTTCTACCGTATCCAATCTTGATTACTAGTATTCTGGAAGATCACGGAGTGGACATTTCTTGTGCCAAATATGATTATGGCTTGGGGGCAATTGATGGAATCACTTTAGCCAAGTCAATTAGCACTTTGAAGACATTTGGGCATACAAAAGGTTATGTAAGTGAAGCGACAGTGAGTGCACCACCTCGTCAAGAATCTCCTGAACCAGATGAGGTCGTAACTCTTCAATCCTTGCATCGGGATGTTCGTACATTAAAGCATAGGATGGAGCAAAGGATGGAGCAAGGCTTCAAGAAACTTGAGGATGGTTTAAAGAAAATCTTCGATATCCTTGGGTGCAAACATGATGATGTGGTCACTGGCGCAACAGCACCAAGTACATCGCATGGACCAACATCGCATGATGATAATGATGATTCAAATGAGGATGAGTGACTTCTTTTCTTTCTTGTTTTTGGTTTTCATTTTCTTTTCACTTTGTGATGAACAAGAACTCTAACTAAGAACATATCCTCCTAGTATTTTTACCTTTTGTTTATATTAACTGTTTGACAATTTGTGACAAAAAGGGGGAGAACGAAAATGATGGACATATCATAAAAAGGGGGAGACAGAAAATAATGATTGCATCACAAAGGGGGAGAACATAGATGCTCAAGACAGGGGGAGAACATGGAGAACATGGAGAACATGGATGCTCAATATAGGGGGAGATAAAGAAAAGATTGAAAGAGCTACAAAACAAAAGAGCCGGAAAAACAAAAGAACCAAAAGGAAGACAAATCAAATGTAGGATTTTAATTTCTAACGACTAATGTTTGATTTTGTTTGGAGTTTTTGTTTTGCAGGAATTACATCACTTTAAGACTCCAAGTCCTAAGTCATAAAGTATGTTCTAGGATTGTTTGGTTCAAATGTAATTTGTATTTATTGGATCTTTCACGCAAAGAAAATCAATATTTTGGTGATAACATTGAGTTTCGATTTTTTGGTTTAAGATGAGTGACTTGAGCGATTTTATGTACTTTTGGGTTTTGTCACGAAATTGCCAAAGGGGGAGATTGTTACGGCTTTTTGTGTTGGCATATTTCGTGAGTTGAGTCGGAGTCTTAAAGGGAACAAATTGTCAAATCAGTTTTCGAAGACTCATTGAAGATTCAACATGAGCTCAAGATAACACTCAGGTATGGTTAATTAAACCATGGTGATTTAAGTTCATTTATAATCATTGGAATCTGGAATTGATTGAAAACCGGTTTAGACTTGGTTTTAGGAACTTGGATTTAACTTACAATCTATTTTAAGTTTGGATTCCGGTACTAGGTTTGTTTTGGATAAAGCTTATCTTGGAAAAATCAGTTTTTACATTGAGTACCAGAACCACACTTTGAGTTCCTCAAACCCGACACAGAATTTTTTGTAATTTGCATTGCGTACCGGAACACAGACTCGCGTACCGGAACACAATAGAAAAATCTGTGTTTTGTATCATTGAGTACCGGAACACGATATTTGGTACCGGTACACAATGTCATCTCGGGATAAAATTTCTAAACCGACTTTTATCTTTTTCCAAGGGTTATAAATAGATAATTAGGGTTTCTCGATACTTACCGATCAATTCAGAAACACTCGAGAGCAACCCTAGAGGCTGGTTTTTACCGTTCTTCTCTTTCGCCTCTTTTAGGTCAATTCGACGGTTCTTCCAAGATCTATCTTTTGTCGAATTGATCTAGTCTTTGCTTAGAGATTCCTTCTACGGTTCCTCAATGATAATCTAAGCAAAGGATCACCATCGAAGCCTATATTCTATATCGGCTATTTGCGTCGTGGATTCGACGTGGCATCGTGGATTCGATGTGTTGAAGGCGTTTCGTGGATTCGAAACGTGTGCTCGTGGATTCGAGTGGCGTTCGTGGATTCGAACGTGTGCAGTGGACGTGCAATCGGTGGAGCGCAAGGTCCGAAAAAGTTGAAGGAGGGGTTGAGTCCGTGGATTCGGTAATCACCTTGTTATTCTTCTTTTCTTGGTGGATTGTTATTGCGTGATCGGTGAGCGCAAGGTCCGAAGAAGTTGAAGGAGGGGTTGAGTCCGTGGAGTCGGTAATCACCTTGTTATTCTTCTATTCTTAGTGGATTGTTATTGCGTGTTGGTCCCGTGGTTTTTCTCCAGGATTGGAGTTTCCACGTATATCTCGGTGTGCTATTTTTGTTTTCCGCATTGGTTTTTATTTTGCACTGAGATTGGTTTTATAAGTATTACACCTATTCACCCCCCCCTCTAGTTGTTTGATAGTACCTATTTAGATCCATGTGGATCCTTAATATTATAAAAACCTACACTTGGTGCATGCCCAGAGACTGCAAACCCTGGATGAGGCCATCGAGCATCCACTGTGGGTCGAGAGGGGCAGTGTTGTTGTTGCTAGGAGGGCTGGGAAGCTAAGATTGAGTTCAGTGAGGGAACGTCGCGCTCCTGAGGATGGGAGACATGCCAATGGATGGAGACCGCTTAGCCCACAGCAGCCTCAGTTTTTGGGCTATGATAGTTCTGATTGGCAGGGGTCTAGGGGACCCCGGCAGAGACCGGAGCGACGGCAGCAACCGGAGCGACGCCAGTTTCAGCATCAGCAGCAGCAGGACATGTGTGTCATCTGCAGTGGGCCCCATTTACCGCCGCAGTGTGACCACAGGCAGGGGTGGTGCTTTTCTTGTGGGCAGTTAGGACATCTCCAGGCAGCGTGCCCCCGAGTGGTGCTCACGGTATTACCGCTGGCGACGGCGCCACCTTTACCCATCCAGGAGACGGGAGCTCCTTCGATCTACCGATGGACAGATAGGGCCACGACACTGAGGCAGACAGAGCGTCGACCACCTGCATCGAGCGGATAAGCCTGTGTCACCCGGTTGGAGGGCACCACGATGGGAGATCGTGTTGTCGCCGGTATGATTTCCTTTACAGCAGTTTGTATTAGAGCATTTTGCATTCCTGCATGGACTAGAGGTAGAGTCGTTACCACGTGCACTTTAAGTGCGGATTCCTGATCGAGTTGTGCCTATGAAGGAGATTTGTGGATACTGTCTAGTACAGTAGAGGCCATGGATTATACCGACGGGTTTGCTGGTCCTACGGCAGCCCTAGGATTTTGACTCTCTGCGAGCCGGATAGGAGTTGGTGATTGGGGCAGCCAGAGTCGCTGCATGCAGCGACAGTTTCATCCGCAAGGGTTAGGCAGAGGATGAGTCGAGATTGTATCGCCATTTTGCGACGGTGATAAAGGTTCCTACGGGGGCACCGGGACTCAAGGATATTCCTATTGGTCCGCGAGTTTCCGGGTGTGATTTCACCTGAGGTGACGATGATGCCGCCGGGCAGGGAGATTGAGTTTATGATTGACGTGGTTCTGGGAACCGCACCGATCTCAAGGGCACCTTACTGGACGGCACCAGTACAGCTTAGAGCTGATGGTGCAGTTACAGAGTTTGATGGATGGGGGTTGTGAGACTTGGTGTTTTTCACGGTGGATGAGATGATTGATCTTTTAGCCTATCAGTAGAGGTTGAATTACAGTGTCGCCCCTACAGTGACTTGGATATATGCAGATGTTATGGACTAGAGTACAGTGTGAAGATTAAGCAAGGTTTGCGCGGAAGGCATTATTACTGGAATAGATGAGATGATTGGGGCTGGAGATTGTGCCCAGAGCGATTTCTTTCATATGGTAGTCTTTGGTTAAGCAGGCCACCCTGGATGGATGAGATTTGTGGAGTGTTTGGGTGTAATATCACGACTTTTCGTGTATCATTTTACCCTCTTGCTAATAAATTACATATTAGGGAAAATCGAATTATTGAGCTTTCCTAAGTTGACTATCATGCGGTGCGGGTATTTTTCTGTGATAGAGCTCGAAAGACGATGAACGGCGGTGCAATCGGATCTAAAATCCGACTTACGGATCCCCCGGAATGGGATTTCGAAGGTCGCGGTAACCGTAGTGTGCATCGGAATTCGTGCTAAAGATATGGCACACTTTTTGAGGGGATGAGGAATTATCTCTTGTGATTAAATAATTAATTTTTATATAGTAAATATCTAGATGTGGGTTTGATTGTACGCACGAAGTTAGAAATCTGTTTATCCCCGAAAGAAGAGAGAAAAATCCTAACCGGAGAGAAAAAGAGGAAAAAGAAAAGAAAACCCTAACCGGAGGAAAAAGTGAGAGAAGAAGAAAGCGAAGGAACCCGATCGTTCCAGATCAACGTGCCGAAGCCGGGAGTGTGGGCGGATCGCCTTCTCCGACGAGATCGTGGTAAGCAATGTTATTTTTCCGATTTTTTGTTGTTGGGGTTTTCATCGTTTTTCGTTTAGCCGCTACCGCCGCCGCCTCATGACCGCCGCCGCACCCCGGTCGGTGCAACGCGAGGCTGCGGCCGCGCCGCAGGCAGCGCCGCACGGGGCAAAGCCCGCGTGGGGCTAGCGCCCGCGCCCGCGCTGCAGGGGCCACCGCGCGGGGCAAAGTTGAGCGGTCGGCCTGCCCGCAGCGCCGCGCGGGGCAGGCACCGGCGCCCGCGCTGCAGGTAGCGCCGCGCGGGGCGAGCCCGCGCGGTCGGGCTGCCCGCAGCGCCTTGCGGGGATGGCGCCCGCGCCCGCGCTGCCGGCAGTGCCGCGTGGGGCAAAGCCCACGCGGTCCGGCTGCCCGCAGCGCCATGGGGGGCTGCGCCCGTGCCCATGTTGCAGGCAGCGCCGCGCGGGTCAAAGCCCGCGCGGTCGAGCTGCCCGTAGCGCCGTGCGGGGCAAGCGCCCGCACGGCAGCGCCGCTTGCGGTGCCGCGCGGGGTCGGTGGCCGCACGCATGCGCCGCCGCGGTGGATGAGACCGCAGCCGCGTCGTCCGTCGCGCGTCGTTACCGCCGCCGTCGCCGGGTTTTTATGTCGTACTCTTGGGTTTTTTACTCTGTTTCTTTACTGAATGCAATTCAGTCTGACCGATTGTTCTTTTAGGACTCTCTTAGGTCCGGGTGCCGATTGTGAGCGTGATACGTTCCCAGGTGTTCCGGTCAGCACATCTCGAGGTGGGTACTTTGTTGTATTTCGGTGTATGGTTGTTCCCTTTGTGACTTGTGAAAATAAAGTAGATGTACCTTTTTGTAAACTGTGATGACCCGGATCTCCGCAGAGCTTTTGGAGTGTGAATTGTTGCTTCTGGAGGCCTATGATGTGTGTTGGAGTTGGTTGCACGCAAATCAGACTTTATATTTGGACCCAACGCGAAATTTGGATTAAGAATACCTGTCCGGATGCCTTCGACAAATTTTAGAAGTGGAATTTGGCAAAACGGACATCGGATTTGGACTCATCGCGCGCAAACGATGAAAATGGGCTATTTACTTGCATTTTTCAGACTTCGGAATAGTAAAGCTACTGTTCACCACCGGAAATACTGTTACGGCGGCCGGCGGCGACGGGCAGGAGGCGGAGCGCGGCGGTGCAGCGACGGAACGCGGCCGCGGGCAGCGCGGGCAGGCGCGGCGCGGGCGACGAGTCCACGAGCAGGCGCGTGCACCGGGAGCATCGAGGATTGGTCACGCCACCTGGGAGCGCCATATTGGTTGGACGGCATCAAATGAGGCGGCGGCGGCAGTGACACGTGGCGTCATGTGATTGGCAGACAGTTTCCGGAAGACCCGGCGCGTGGGCCGGGCGCGTGAACCACGTGGGGACACGTGGCACTTTCCAATTGGCGGGCGCACGCCGCCCACGTGCGCGAGGCGTGCGGAATGCGGGGCGGTGGGACAGGTGGCGCGATCCGGTGGATTCGGACGGGACACGTGGCGTGATCTCGCGATTTCGGGCGGCTATAGTAGCTTTCGGGCGCCCGGTTTTTGGGCCCGAATCTGACAGCCTCTATGTTGGACTTTTGGCTATAAATAGGCCCCTTCTCTTACTGTTTTGGGCTTTTTCCCGAACCCAAATCCCCTTGAGCCCTGAAGAAACTTTGTTGATCTTCTTATGCTGCATCTCTCGAGGGAGTTTTGGAATTTTTGGAGGGCGTGGCATCGATGGCTTCGGCGATTCGGTGCAGTGCGACGTTTCTTCTTCGGTGGCCCATTTCCGTCGCGTTTCAGTCCACGAGGTCCACAAAGCTACTCCGATAGAATTTTTGGATGATTTTTGTACTATCGGTTTTATAAGAGGCAGGCCTTCGATTTCTGTGTTGATCACCTTGCTTCATTTTGAGTTCTTGGCATGGTTTTTTAGGCATCTTTGAACCCCTTTTTTGCTGGTGGTCTTTATGGATAGCGGAGGCTTGTCTGATTTTTATCTCTGCACTCGGGCATCGGATTTCGACATGTGAGGACTTGATCGACAACTACTCTTCGCGAGGATCGCCGTCGTATTTTTATTAGAATTTTTTTAGGACTCTCCAAAGGTGATCATTAAGCTTCTTTGGGACTGTTTTGCTGCACGCTTGTGTTTATGTAGGAGTTAACATACCGCGATGTTTTATTTTTATCTTGGCCTACAGGTGTTGGATTGAGGAGTATAAATACTCGATTTTGGGCTACTCGTCGCGAGAATCGCAACAGTGATTTTTCTGGATTTTTCTGAGGACTGGATAGAGGTGAAATTCCTCGTTTTCTGTGCTGGTTTTGGCAAACAGCAAGTGTTGTATTTGGAACTGCTACCGTTGATGCTATGTGTGGTACTTTTTGCAGTGATTCGCAGATTTGGGTTTCTTACGGAGAGTTGGGTAGAGAGGAGGTTATTCTGTTGTGGAACACGCATTTTCCAGGTGGGTTTCTTCGTTTCCAAAATCGGTGGACTATTCATTAATTTTATCGTGTAGTAAATCATACATGATTGTTAGATGTGTTAGGAAGCATGTTAGATATAGAGAGGATGTTCTCACGTTGTTATCACGATCATGTTGATGTATGCTTCCTATCTGTGTTAACTTATGTACCACAATTGGAACTTGACCTAGCACCCTATCATATGTTGCATGTGTAACCAGACCAGTAGAAAACCCTCACTTGGGCTAGGTTTATTTATGCTTTAGACATCCACACTTCTTATTCTATTCCTGGACATACTGTTATCCTCGCCCGGGTAGTGGGTCGAGTGGTCGGGATTTCTCTTAGTGTGGGATGCATGTTACACTCGTGCTTGGGGGCAGAGTGGAGTCTGGTAGATGTAGCTGGTCTTTTATCTGTGGCGGGAACCATTTGGGTGAACGGTGGTCCCGGGTTGTCTTGTTTCTCCGTTTTTTTTGTGTTGCCACTGTGTTAGTGGCAATAGTATACCAGTGATAGCAGGACCTAGAACCCAGACTGTTTTTGGACACATATAATTTCTGTAAACTAATGTTTTCCTTCCAAACTTCGAGCGGGTCGCCGGAGCCTGTTCTTGTTTGATTTGGGTGAAGGCAATAGCCCTTCGAGGTTTGGAAAATAAAACTTATTTGAACAGATTTTTTATTAAAGAACTAAAATATAGTAAATCGGGTTTCTCAGATTAAAATAGTTTTCAGTAATAACTGTCATCTTTTTTATTACAACTTTCTCACCCGAGAGAGTTTTGGTGATCTGGGTTCTAGGGGCCGTTCCTTTTTCGGGACGAAAGCTACGGGGGCCGTGCCTGGAACCTGTTCTTGTTTGATAGGGTTGTAGGTGTTGGTCTCCCGGAACTTTCGGACCCTGGTTGGTGTCTTCCGCATGTTGTACCGAGGTTGTCGTGTTCCCGAACTGTAAGGGGGTCGGGAACTTTGATAGGCGGAGCCTGGAGTCTGTTCTTGTTTGATTGGGTGTCACGCCCCCGGGGGTTTTTGAGTCTATCAAAGCGGAAAATTGCGTGTATTATTTTTCTTTTTCTTAACAAGGTAACTTAAACCTCATCCCCGGTGCGTGCCAGACCGCCACATACACAAATTCTCTCTGCCCACGGACAGAGTCTCCTTTGTATATGCACGGCGTCTCATTTACAACATCATACATCAACCATCAACCATACAATAGACATACATCGTCGAACAGAGTACAGTAATTTAACTAATGTGTTAAAAGACCGGTGTCCACTCGACACCTTGTCGTTAAAGCGGCATCAACGTTTGGAAAGGATAAAACCAGCGGTTGCAAAACCCGTGCCCACACGGCACTTCGTTTTGAGAAAACATTTTCGAAATCATTTGGTTTATCATGAAAACGTGCCGCGTATGAAAACATCACTGAAAGTATCAAAGTATAAAAGTACACCTCATCCACAGCGCTAACTCATACATGTCCATGACTAATATGATCCATAAGCAAATTGACTATTTAAAGTGTAAGGAAAACGAGATAAAAACCCAAGTATCCTGACTACGGTCCTCGCGACGCAGTCTCACCGCCCTCCCGGCTAACGCACCCCGTAACACCTGTCACGGAGTGGGTAAAGTCAGTGACAAACAAAGTAGATGTCTAAGTATCAAAAGAGAATAAGGAGCAAACCGATTGCACCGGAACCTTTCGCTAAAACCCTGTACATAATTAAGCTGGGCACCAACCCCAGATTTATCAATTAAGTTGGGCACCAACCCCAGAGTACCTGTCGGAGAGACTAAAGTCTCCCCTCGTGCGCAAACACCTTTTTGATGCTTTTAACCTCTTCACGGTGCTGGTGTGCTATTCGCAGCAGGCGCGAAGAGGTCCTCACGGCTCCCACCCCTTTGTGAGGTACACGGGTCAAAAAGACCACTTCTCCGGAAAAGTACACCCATGCGGAGGCCAATCCGCCTGTGTACGTGCAGCATCCGAAACGGATTTGCCGAGATCGGCGTGTAGTGAGCACCGCGACCGCAGCCGCTTCAATTGTTAGATAAAATACAATTATGCGAAAGGTTAAACTGTCCATCTACTTTGTTAGACAAATTAAGAGCATTTTAAATGATGATAGATGCACTTACTGCACTTGTTGCACTTATAGCAACCGTACCCACCTAGTTGAAGAGAAATCGAAACACCTGAATCCTTCGCGCAACCCTGCTGCGCACCTGGACCTAAAGAAAGTCCGCAAGGATAACTATAGTAAAAAACGTGTACTAACATCCCAAAACAAAAGACCCAATTTACTCTTTTCGACGGAAAAGTCCAACACCGTCCGGGTTGACGAGAACCGGAATCCCGCGCCGCCGTCGCCGTCCGTCGGAGCCCCGCGCGGTTCGGAATCGCGCGGCGTGTCTCCGCGGGCGGTGCCTCGCGCGGGTGCTGCCCGTGCGGCGGCCGCGCGACGGCTGCGCGGGTGCGGCCCCGCACGGCGCCCGCACGCGGGGTTGCCCGTGCGGCGCCCGCGTGGGTGCCCCGCGCGGCGCCCGCGCGGTTGTGGGTCCGCGCGGGTGCCGCCCGCGCGGTAGCCGCGCGGTAGCCGTGCGGCGCCCGCGCGGTTGCGGGTCCGCACGGGTGCCGCCCGCGCGGTAGCCGCGCGGCGCTCGCGCGATAGCCGCGCGGTTGCGGGTCCACGCGGGTGCCGCCCACGCGGTAGCCGCGCGGCGCCCGCGCGGTTGCGGGTCCGCGTGGGTGCCGCCCGCGCGGTAGCCGCGCGGCGCCCGCGCAGTGCCCGCGCGGTTGCGGGTCCGCGCGGGTGCCGCCCGCGCGGCAGCCGCGCGGTGCCCGCGCGGTTGCGGGTCCGCGTGGGTGCCGCCCGCGCTGCAGCCGCGCGGCGCCCGCGCGGTGCCCGCGCGGTTGCGGGTCCGCACGGGTGCCGCCCGCGCGGTGGCCGCGCGGGTACGACCCGCGCGGCGCCCGCTCGGGTACGACCCGCGCGGAGCCCGCGCGGTCCCATCGCCGCTTGCGACGGCGATCGGCCGTCCGCGACTCTCCTCCGCGCGATGCCCTAGCGGCACCGCGCGCCTCCGCCGTCCGTTCCGTGCCCTAGCATGACAACGATGACGGCGACGGTGACGGATACGACGGAGAAACCCAAGAACTCAAACAAAAAGGACGACGGAAAAATCCCAAATAATTTATAACAATTATTGTACTAACCGAAGATCGACGGGAAGGTTGTCCGGTCGCGTTCTTGCCTTCGGTTCGATGTCCGGGAAGATCGGGCTCCTTCTCTTTCTCCTTTCCCTTTCTTCCGGCTAGGGTTCCGTCTTTTCCTTTTTCTCTTTCTTTCTCTCCTCACCGGTTAGGGTTTTATTTTTCTTTTCTTTTCTTTCCGATAATCGGGATCCCTTATATAGCTCGTATTATATTTTTAATTAATTTCCTCTTTAATTCGTACGTAAGGAAATTCTATTTTCTGTCATCGGATAATTAATTAATTAATTAATTATCCCCTACGAGATAACCCACCTTATCTCCAACGGGTGCAAGATATTTCGCACGGATTCCGATGTATGACTAATCACCGTATCACTAATAATTTCGTTCCGGGAGATCCCGACATCGGATTTCAGATCCGATCGCACCGTCGGCCATCATTTTCCGCGCTCTATCGCAGAAAAATACCAGCACCTCACCCTGGCCAACTTTTAACAATTAAATAATTTTATTCCTCTTAAGGGCTTAAATGGTTTAGATGTGAGTCAAAAATACCCCTAAGGGCCGGATCACTACACCACTCACACTTTATAAAAAGTTTCGTCCCGAAACTTAAGTACAAACCCCACTAATCAATTCGGGAAAACATTCTCTCATCTTCGATTCCAGTTCCCAAGTCGCCTCGCGCTCTTCGTGGTTGCTCCACTGGACCTTTACATAGGGGATTGTTCGTTTGCGCAACTTCTTGTCCTCTCTCGCCAAAATCCGCACCGGCGTCTCCTCGACGCTTAAATCCTCCCGCAACTCGATGGTGGAGGCATCCAAGGCATGAGAGGGATCAGCTAGGTACTTCCGGAGCATTGAGACATGGAACACGTTATAGACTCGTTCGAGGTTCGGCGGCAGGGCTAATAGGTACGCCACCGGTCCTACGTGTTCTAGGATCTCGAACGGTCCTACGTACCTCGGGCTTAACTTTCCCTTTATGCCGAAGCGTCGGTTCCCCTTGGAGGGCGAAACTCGGAGTAACGCATGCTCGCCCACCATGAACTCTAAGTCTCGGCGCCTGTTGTCCGCGTAGCTTTTCTGTCTGCTCTGGGCGGTCAGTAGCCTTTGTCTAATCAATCGCACCTTTGCTTCGGTCTCCTTCACCAAATCTGGGCCCAGAAACTTACGCTCACCCAAGTCGTCCCAGCATATTGGAGACCGACAGCGGCGCCCGTACAGGGCCTCGTATGGTGCCATCTGAATGCTGGCCTGGTAACTGTTATTGTAGGCAAATTCCACTAGGGACAAACACCGTGCCCACCCTTCGCCCAAGTCCAAAACGCATGCTCGAAGCATGTCCTCCATAATTTGTATCACCCGCTCTGATTGTCCATCGGTCTGCGGGTGAAAAGCCGTACTGAAGTGCAACTTGGTTCCCATTGCTCGATGCAGGCTCTGCCAAAAGTTTGACACAAATCGCGTGTCCCTGTCCGACGTGGTGGATGTCGGCACCCCATGCAACCTTACTATCTCGTTGATGTAGGTTTGTGCCAGTCGTTCCCGCGTCCACGTCGTGTGTACGGGCAGAAAGTGGGCCGATTTCGTCAGACGGTCCACAATCACCCATATTGCATCGTGTCCCTGTGACGATCTCGGGAACCCGGTCACAAAATCCATGGTAATCATGTCCCACTTCCACTCGGGCACCGGTAAGGGTTGCAATTTTCCTGCCGGACGCTGGTGCTCGGCCTTCACCCGTTGGCACACCAGGCAGTGTGCCACAAACCGAGTCACGTCTCCCTTCATTTTGGGCCACCAGAAGGTCTATTTGACGTCCTTGTACATCTTCGTTCCCCCGGGGTGCGCTGCATATGGAGCAGTATGCGCCTCCCGCAGGATTTCCTCTTTGAGTTCCGGTAGATCCGGCACGCAGATTCGTCCCCGAAATCGTATCGTGCCGTCGGAGTTTACTGTGAAATCACCTTCTTGGTCGGCAGTTACTCTACTTCGCACCAGCTGGAGTTGGTCATCAGTCGACTGCCCCTCGAGGATTCTGTCAAGCAAGGTAGGTCTGACCACCAGTGTCAGAAGTTGTGCGACTGTACCCGCCGGTACTACTTCTAGTCTTAATCGCGAAAATTCTGCAATCAGGCTATCTTGCTGGGTGATGGCATTTACCCCTGCCTCCTCGGCCTGCCTGTAGTAGCCGCTGGTTTAAAATGCTGTGGTTCTGTTCTTGGGTCTACTTTTGGGTTTTCTTTATTTCGCGTTTCGTTTCAGGGGTCTGGAGGGTGAACTAATAATTCTTTTTTTCCGGGCAGACCGTCGGGGCTCGCGAGTATTTTTAGTCAATAAAGCTCGCGAAACGGAGACCGTCGGCGCAATCGGTTTTGGATTCCGACTCCGGAATCTCCCAGAATAAATTCGAGAAGGTGGCTAACGGTTCAGGCGATCAACGCGGGTTACCAGGCAGACCGGACCCCGGTTTGAACCCGACCTATTGTTTTATTTTGACTTGAAATGGGTCCGTTCCCATTTCTCATTCTGACCGCTCGGGTTTTGTCGCATCTTGGGAAAACAGGGTTCTATATCTGTCTCAACCCCTCTCATTCTAGGCGTACGACACCCCGAGCGCGGACGAGGAGCCAACTCCCCCAACCCTACCCCCTTCCTCACCGATCGTGTGGAGGATCAAGGCAGCGAGACCAAGGAAAGAGAGGGACGACCTCACATCCCTTGAAGCCGAGCACGCAGGATCGGAACCATCCTCCCCTCAGTCTACCAAGGTGAGCACGTTAGGGTTCTTGTTGTTTGTCAATTCTTGTTTTCGTCAATTCTTGTTTTGAGCAAACGAGGGAGAGGGGGAGGGGAGGGGCGACGTCATCGCCGGAGTCCGGCGCGCACGGAGCCGCGCTTGCGAGCAACACCGCATGCGGGCGGCACGGCCGCACGGGCCGCGCGGGGCGCGCGCGACCCGCGTACGGGCGGCGCGGCCGTGCAGCCGCGCGGGGCCGGGGGCGCGCACCCCCGCATGCGGGCAACACCCGCATGCGGGCGGCACGCTGCCCAGCCGCGCGGGGCCGGGCGCACGTGCGCACCCGCGGGTGCGGGCAGCGCGCCCGCACAGCCCGCGCGGGCCGGGCGCACGCGCACCCGCGCATGCGGGCAGCCCTGCATGCGGGCAGTAAGGGGGGGGGGGGAGAGGCCGGAGGGTTCCGCGGGAGCCGGGGGCCGTCCGCGTCGTTGGCCTCGCCCGGGGACGTCGCCATCTTTGCCGAATCGGCGGGGCGTGCCCCATGATCGACCGGAATGGTTGAGTGTTCCGCAGTCCTTTTATTTTTATTTACCTTTCGGAAGGTTGGAGTTACTAACTCCTGTGCGACAGGTTCGTGTAGGTCCGGGCAGGCACACCGAGACGCGAAAGAACCTAGAGTCGACCAGCAACGCGACAACGAAAAAGGTGGGTTTCCTTTGAGACTAAGCATAGAATCGGTGTTTTTGGATAGTTACTAACTGCATATTATTGGTACTGATGCTGACGGTCTCTATGATTGCGATATTATCCTGTATCTTGGTCACTGTGCACGTAGTTGCGACACGCCCACCCGCGGTCTGGCCACCGCAAAGGGTGCTCTTTTCCGGGAAAGCGGTCTTCGACCCGTGTAAACCCACGAGGTGAGGTAGTGGGGGCCCCCGTAGGTGTGGGGTTTGAGGCATCAAAAGGGGGGGGAGAGGTGTGACCTGTCGGGATAGGTGTCCGACGAGGTCAGGTGCCCCAAGGTGTGAGCGGTGCGATCTGTCGGGGTAGGTGCCCGACGAGATCAAGGTGCGTAGGTGCTACAGGTGTTACGGGTATTGCAGGTATTGCAGGTGTTCGCATGTTACTTTTCCAATGAGCCGAGTGGTTGCTCCGGATAGTCTTACTGTTGGGTTTGGCATTCTTTCTTGCTTATTATTATTATCACGTGTCGCTGACTACCCACTCCGTGACAGGTTCTTCCAGGGGTGAGCGGTAGACGACGGTGAGGTCGAGGCAGGAGTGGTCGGGCAGTGAGGAGCCCTAGTCTGTATCTCCTTTACCTTTCCTTGCATTTCATTTGGTACTGTAGACTACGGTGTGGTTCGCGATACCCTTGTGGGGTCAGTGTGGATGTTGATTACTGGTATTCTGGATTTGAAATTATGGTTCTTTTATTATCCCCGTTCGACCGTTTTCCAAAGCAAAATAACTAGAAAAGAAAAGGAACTTCGAAAACTATCTTTCAAAAATCTGGGGTCGTGTGGACCCGTTTTCCAAACCATGTGGATTTATGGGATTTCTAAACTATTTTCAAAACCTCGGGTCGTGTGGACCTGTTTTCCAAACCCTGTGGATTTATGGCATCTTTCCAAACTGTTTTCAAAACCTTAGGTCGTGTGGACCTGTTTTCAAAACTTTGAGTTTATCCTTTCAACTTGACTGGCGACGGGCATTGTATTCAGTCTGCATTGTTGTTTAAATATCGAACTGTTGTGATTAACTGAATGCTTGTGTTAAGATGTTGTAATAGCCGCGACACCATGCATATACAGAGGAGGCTCTGCCCGATTTTCGAGTAAATCTGTATATGCGGCGGGTCTGGGCACGTGCCGGGGAGGACCGAATTTCAAAAAAAAAAATTTAACAACTCTTTCTTTTCCGCTGAGCGAGACCCCCGGGGCGTGACAGATTAAGATGGTATCAGAGAGGTTTTCTTTTAATCACAACAGCGAAGGTCCAACATCCACGGTAATACCACACGTAGCTTCGAGTAAATGAAATGTGTAGGACATAGGGGTGTAGGACGTGAGTGATCGGGGGAGGGAGGGGGAAAGTGTAGTTTCTTCTCTCTCGATGTAGGGCTGTTGTTCTAGCGGGGACTAGGACTAATGTTTTGGTTGCATGTGTGTACAGACGATGGTCCGAACTAGAGCGTCGGCCGGGGACGAGGGGGCAGATGCGACGGCATCGACGGCCGCGGAGAACCAACTCCTGCGGCAGCAACTGCGAGAGATGGCGGGACAACTGGCGACTCTCACCGATCATGTGCGTCAGTTGACGCAACGGCTCCCGGCCGCGACGGCGATGGTCGCACCGGCCCCTCCACAGGGGCCAACCGCGCCAACAGCAGTACCGCAAGTGACGGGGACTGGGGCAGGAATGGCCCCTCCACCGACAACAGCGGCCGGGATAGCATCAGCCCAGACTACGACGCCGGTAGCAGCACCCCCAGCAGCGTCCACGGGACCGGCTCCGGGGGCCCTCGGCGGGGGTACCTCGGGGGAGACTTTGGTGGCACCCGTTCCTACTATGGCCGCCGCCGCCGTGGGAGAGGGGACAGCTTCACTGACGGAGCGGGAGCGGGTACGAGCCAACCTGGCAGATTTCAAGAAATACGATCCACCCGTTTTCGAGGGAGAAACGACCGATCCTTGGGTCGTCGAGGACTGGGTAGGATCGATGGAAAAGCTGTTTGAAGACTTGCTCATGGAGGACTGTGAGCGGGTCCCCCTAGCGGTCCACTGTCTGGGGGGAAACGCCCGCTTATGGTGGAAGACGGTGCGCCCCGACCCCACCAAGAGCACCGTGCTTCCATCATGGACGACGTTTAAGCAGGAGCTGTTTGGGGCTTTCTTTACCAACAGCGTCAAAAAGAAACTGGAGGACGACTTGAATCACATCCAGCAGGGGAGCAAGACAGTTATGGAATATCAGCGCGGATTTGTGCGATTGGCGAACTGCGTCCCTTTCGTCATAAGGGACGAAGCCCACAAGGCGCAACTTTTCATGGATGGTTTACGGAGTGATATCTTCCAAGTGGTACAGGCAGCCGACTTGCACACGTTCCAACAAGTGGTCGACCGGGCCACTGTGGTGGAGCGCAGGTTCGCAGTTACACGCGCCAAGAGGGAGGCCCCGGTGCGGCACGAGGAAAAGAAGCGACAACAACCGTACGTTCGGGGGGGTTCTTACAGTGGGAGCCGACCCCCCAAGCGGTGGAGACCACAGTCAGGATCCCGGAGCGCACCTGCAGGAGGACCGAGGCCGAGGGACAGGCCTTGTGTAATCTGCGGGGGGGCACATCAAGTGCTAGACTGCCCCCAGAGAGTCGATCATTGCTTCCGCTGCGGCAAGCAGGGGCACTTCCGCCGCAACTGCCCCCTAACCTTGGGACCAGCCTCCTCTGCCGCATCCACGCCTTCGACACAGCTCTCAGGGCGGGGGAAAGCTCCTATGGGGTCGACCTCTAGGCCTCCGGCACCGCGACGCGAGGAGGCAAGGCAGCCTCAACCGGGCGGGCGAGTTTATTCAATGACCCACCAAGGGACGGACAGGCCGGAGGACGTGCTTGCAGGTATTACTTCTGTTTCAAATTCCCGAGCTAGAACCCTCTTTGATACCGGAGCAACACACTCGTTCATTTCTTGTGACTACGTGTTTATGCATGACCTTGGGGAGACACCTCTCCAAAACCGAATGACGGTCCAGACGGCGGGTGGGACACTGGAGGCGACCAGCTTGGTGGCCACCTGCCCAATTAAGCTAGGGCGACTGCCTTGCCCTTGGGATTTGGTGGTAATTCCCCTGAAGGAGTACGACATTGTATTGGGCATGGATTGGCTCTCAAGGTACCAAGCGCTTATCGACTGCGAGAAGCGGATGGTGCAACTTCAAGAACCAAGCTTCCCTAAAAATGCGTATCTGGCGTGCAAGAGCATCTCTTTCCCAGCGGTCATCTCAGCGGCACGAGCCAGGAGACTGGTAGAGGGTGGGTGCGTGGCCTACTTGGCGTCGGTGGACATGACCACCCGACCCTCGGGGGCGCCGTCAAACATCCCGGTAGTAAGGGATTTTCCTGATGTTTTCCCGACGGAACTGCCCGGGATGCCCCCCGAGCGGGAGGTGGTGTTCCCAATTGAACTGCTACCGGGCACGCAGCCGATTACGAAGGCGCCGTACCGAATGGCTTTCGCGGAGTTGAAGGAGCTTAAGGCGCAGCTGGAGGATCTCTTGGACAAAGGGTTCATCAGACCGAGTGTGTCACCCTGGGGCGCACCGGTGCTCTTTGTGCGGAAGAAGGATGGAAGCCTACGACTCTGCATCGACTACAGAGGGATAAACAAAGTTACAGTGAAGAACAAGTACCCCCTGCCCAGAATCGACGACCTCTTCGACCAACTGCGGGGAGCGACGGTCTTCTCAAAGATTGATCTGCAATCGGGCTACCACCAGCTTCGGGTTAGGAACGAGGATATTCCAAGGACCGCCTTCCGGACCCGGTATGGCCACTACGAATTTACGGTTATGTCTTTCGGGCTTACGAACGCCCCCGCAGTCTTCATGGATATGATGAACCGAATTTTCAGGCCCTTCCTAGACCGGTTCGTAGTGGTCTTCATCGACGACATACTGATCTATTCACCCACTGACGAGGAGCACGAGCAACATCTGCAAATGATCCTCCAGACCCTCAGGGACCACGAGTTGTTCGCTAAGCTCAAGAAGTGCGAATTCTGGCTACGCGAGGTGGGCTTTTTAGGGCACGTGATCTCGTCAAAAGGAATCGCCGTGGATCCCAAGAAGGTGGAATCCGTAACAGCCTGGCAGCCGCCAACTACGGTAACGGAGATCCGCAGTTTCTTGGGCCTGGCTGGGTACTACCGACGCTTTGTCGAGGGCTTCTCGAAGATAGCCGCCCCTCTGAACCGGTTGACTAGGAAAGGAGAAAAGTTGGTGTGGTCGACACAATGCCAGGAGAGCTTCGAAGAACTCAAAAGAAGGCTAACCAGGGCACCAATTCTTGTACTACCAACACCCGGAGAGGACTATGAGGTGTACTGCGACGCATCGAGGATCGGCCTTGGGGGTGTATTGATGCAACAGGGAAAAGTAATAGCCTATGCAGCTGAAGGATTACGAAAAGAAATACCCGATACATGATTTGGAACTGGCTGTAGTGGTCTTTGTTCTAAAGTTATGGAGACACTACCTCTTTGGTGTCCACTGTAATGTTTTTTCTGACCACCAAAGTCTTAAGTACCTGTTCACCCAAAAGGAACTAAACTTGCGGCAGAGGCGGTGGCTTGAACTATTGAAGGATTACGATCTAACAATCCAGTACCACCCCGGGAAAGCAAACGTAGTGGCAGACGCTTTGAGCAGGAAGGGGCAACCAGAAGAGACGACGGCACGCGCGATAACTGAGCAGAGCACCTTGATCGCGGAATTCTCACGATTGAAGTTGGAGGTGGTACCAATGGGCACGGTTGCACAACTGTTGGCTTTGGTGGTAAAGCCGACGCTATTCGAGAAAATTCGAGAGGGACAGCAGGCGGACTCGCACTTACAGCTCGTACGAGACAAGATCTCGCCGGATCAAGAAGGTGACTTTTCAGTGGAAGACGACGGCACTCTACGGTTCCGCGGGCGGATTTGCGTGCCGGATACCCCGGAATTGAAGGAGGAAATCCTAGCTGAGGCACACCGCGCCCCTTATGCGGCACATCCGGGGGGCACGAAGATGTACAGGGACCTCAAGCAGACTTTCTGGTGGCCCAAGCTGAAGGGGGATGTGACTCATCATGTTGCGCATTGCCTGGTATGTCAGCAGATAAAGGCAGAGCATCAGCGGCCGACGGGAAAGCTACAGCCCTTACCGGTGCCGGAGTGGAAGTGGGATCAGATCACCATGGACTTCGTCACTGGATTCCCACGTTCACAGCAGGGGCACGACGCAATCTGGGTCATTGTTGACCGGCTAACCAAGTCAGCGCGCTTCCTACCCATTCACACAACCTGGACCAGAGAGCGGTTGGCTCAAGTCTACCTCAGCGAGATTGTGAGACTGCATGGAGCGCCGGCATCGATCACATCGGATAGAGACACACGCTTTGTTTCGAAGTTTTGGCAGAGCCTACAGCAGGCCTTGGGGACCAAACTACAGTTCAGCACGGCCTTCCACCCGCAGACGGACGGACAGTCGGAGTGAGTGATCGAGACGCTGGAGGACCTGCTGCGAGCCTGTGTGCTAGACTGGGGGGTCGGTTGGGAGTGTTACCTGCCCCTCGTCAAATTCGCCTACAACAACAGCTACCAGGCCAGCATCCAGATGGCACCCTACGAGGCCTTATACGGCAGACGCTGCCGATCCCCGATCTGTTGGGACGACTTAGGAGAACGGAAGTTCTTGGGACCCGACTTGGTGGAGGAAACTGAAGAGAAGGTACGCCTCATCAGGAAGCGCCTACTGACCGCCCAGAGTCGGCAAAAGAGCTACGCGGATCGGAGACGCCGCGACCTAGAATTCCAGGTGGGAGAACACGTGTTTCTGCGGGTCTCGCCATCCAGAGGAATCAAGCGCTTCGGGCTGAAAGGCAAGCTGAGACCACGGTTTGTGGGGCCGTTCGAGATCCTGGAGCGCATTGGCCCAGTGGCTTACCGCCTTGCCCTACCGCGGAACCTCAGCCGGGTCCACGACGTGTTCCACGTTTCGATGCTCAAGAAATACCTCCCCGACCCATCGCATGTCCTGGACGTCTCGACACTCGAACTGAAGGAGGACCTAAGCTTCGAGGAAACCCCGGTGCGAATCCTAGCAAAAGAGAGCAAGACGCTTCGAAACCGAGTCATCCCCTACGTGAAGGTGCTCTGGAGCAACCACGAGGAGCGGGAAGCGACGTGGGAGCTGGAGTCAAAGATGAGGGAGGGCTACCCCTATCTTTTCACCGTGAACCAGGATTGAGTTTCGGGGACGAAACTCGTTTTTAAGAGGTGAGTGGTGTAGTAGCCGCTGGATTAAAATGCTGTGGTTCTGTTCTTGGGTCTACTTTTGGGTTTTCTTTATTTCGCGTTTAGTTTCAGGGGGTCCGGAGGGTGAACTAATAATTCTTTGTTTCCGGGCAGACCGTCGGGGCTCGCGAGTATTTTTAGTCAATAAACCTCGCGAAACGGAGACCGTCGGCGCAATCAGTTTTGGATTCCGACTCCGGAATCTCCCAGAATAAATTCCAGAAGGTGGCTAACGGTTCAGGCGATCAACGCGGGTTACCAGGCAGACCGGACCCCGGTTCGAACCCGACCTATTGTTTTATTTTGACTTGAAATGGGTCCATTCCCATTTCTCATTCTGACCGCTCAGGTTTTGTCGCATCTTGGGAAAACAGGGTTCTATATCTGTCTCAACCCCTCTCACTCTAGGCGTACGACACCCCGAGCGCGGACGAGGAGCCAACTCCCCCAACCCTACCCCCTTCCTCACCGATTGTGTGGAGGATCAAGGAGCGAGACCAAGGAAAGAGAGGGACGACCTCACATCCCTTGAAGCCGAGCACGCAGGATCGGAACCATCCTCCCCTCAGTCTACCAAGGTGAGCACGTTAGGGTTCTTGTTGTTTGTCAATTCTTGTTTTCGTCAATTCTTGTTTTGAGCAAACGAGGGAGAGGGGGAGGGGAGGGGCGACGTCATCGCCGGAGTCCGGCGCGCACGGAGCCGCGCTTTCGGGCAACACAGCATGCGGGCGGCACGGCCGCACGGGCCGCGCGGGGCGCGCGCGACCCGCGTACGGGCGGCGCGGCCGTGCAGCCACGCGGGGCCGGGGGCGCGCACCCCCGCATGTGGGCGGCACGCTGCCCAGCCGCGCGGGGCCGGGGGCGCACACCCCCGCATGCGGGCAACACCCGCATGCGGGCGGCACGCTGCCCAGCCGCGCGGGGCCGGGCGCACGTGCGCACCCGCGGGTGCGGGCAGCGCGCCCGCACAGCCCGCGCGGGCCGGGCGCACGCGCACCCAAGCATGCGGGCAGCCCTGCATGCGGGCAGCAAGGGGGGGGGAGAGGCCGGAGGGTTCCGCGGGAGCCGGGGGCCGTCCGCGTCGTTGGCCTCGCCCGGGGACGTCGCCATCTTTGCCGAATCGGCGGGGCGTGCCCCATGATCGACCGGAAGGGTTGAGTGTTCCGCAGTCCTTTTATTTTTATTTACCTTTCGGAAGGTTGGAGTTACTAACTCCTGTGCGACAGGTTCGTGTAGGTCCGGGCAGGCACACCGAGACGCGAAAGAACCTAGAGTCGACCAGCAACGCGACAACGAAAAAGGTGGGTTTCCTTTGAGACTAAGCATAGAATCGGTGTTTTTGGATAGTTACTAACTGCATATTATTGGTACTAATGCTGACGGTCTCTATGATTGCGATATTATCCTGTATCTTGGTCACTGTGCTCGTAGTTGCGACACGCGCACCCGCGGTCTGGCCACCGCAAAGGGTGCTCTTTTCCGGGAAAGCGGTCTTCGACCCGTGTAAACCCACGAGGTGAGGTAGTGGGGGCCCCCGTAGGTGTGGGGTTTGAGGCATCCAAAGGGGGGGGAGAGGTGTGACCTGTCGGGATAGGTGTCCGACGAGGTCAAGTGCCCCAAGGTGTGAGCGGTGCGATCTGTCGGGGTAGGTGCCCGACGAGATCAAGGTGCGTAGGTGCTACAGGTGTTACGGGTATTACAGGTATTGCAGGTGTTCGCGTGTTACTTTTCCAATGAGCCGAGTGGTTGCTCCGGATAGTCTTTCTGTTGGGTTTGGCATTCTTTCTTGCTTATTATTATTATCACGTGTCGCTGACTACCCACTCCGTGACAGGTTCTTCCAGGGGTGAGCGGTAGACGACGGTGAGGTCGAGGCAGGAGTGGTCGGGCAGTGAGGAGCCCTAGTCTGTATCTCCTTTACCTTTCCTTGCATTTCATTTGGTACTGTAGACTACGGTGTGGTTCGCGATACCCTTGTGGGGTCGGTGTGGATGTTGATTACTGGTATTCTGGATTTGAAATTATGGTTCTTTTATTATCCCCGTTCGGCCGTTTTCCAAAGCAAAATAACTAGAAAAGAAAAAGAACTTCGAAAACTATCTTTCAAAAATCTGGGGCCGTGTGGACCCGTTTTCCAAACCATGTGGATTTATGGGATTTCTAAACTGTTTTCAAAACCTCGGGTCGTGTGGACCTGTTTTCCAAACCCTGTGGATTTATGGCATCTTTCCAAACTGTTTTCAAAACCTTGGGTCGTGTGGACCTGTTTTCAAAACTGTGAGTTTATCCTTTCAACTTGACTGGCGACGGGCATTGTATTCAGTCTGCATTGTTGTTTAAATATCGAACTGTTGTGATTAACTGAATACTTGTGTTAAGATGTTGTAATAGCCGCGACGCCGTGCATATACAGAGGAGACTCTGCCCGATTTTCGAGTAAATCTGTATATGCGGCGGGTCTGGGCACGTGCCGGGGAGGACCGAATTTCAAAAAAAAAATTTAACAACTCTTTCTTTTCTGCTGAGCGAGACCCCCGGGGCGTGACACTGCCCCTTGCGGCTCAGGGCGTCGGCCACCACGTTTGCCTTTCCCGGGTGGTAGTGGATCGTTAAATCGTAATCCTTCAGTAGCTCGAGCCACCGTCTTTGTCGCAAATTTAACTCCTTTTGGGTGAAAAGGTACTTAAGACTTTTATGATCTGAGTACACATTGGAGTGTGCCCCATACAGGTAGTGTCTCCAAAGCTTGAGGACGAACACAACCGCTGCGAGTTCCAAATGGTGCACGGGGTAGTTCCGCTCGTATTCCTTGAGCTGCCTTGACGCATAGGCTATAACCTTTCCGCGTTGCATGAGTACTCCACCTAGTCCGTTTCGCGACGCATCGCAATACACTTCATAATCCTCCCCTGGTTCTGGCAGGGCGAGAATCGGGGCTCGCGTCAATCTATCCTTGAGCTCCTCGAAGCTCCTCTGACATTTGTCCGTCCAGATGAACTTTTCCCCCTTTCTAGTCAAACGGTTTAAGGGGTGGCTATCTTGAAGAAACCCTCCACGAAGCGCCGGTAGTACCCGGCTAATCCCAGGAAGCTTCGAATCTCCGTCACCGTCGTCGGTTGGGGCCAGTCCGTCACCGAATCTATCTTTTTCGGATCGACTGCGACTCCGGCCGCCAAGATTACGTGCCCCAAGAAACCGACCTCACGGAGCCAAAACTCACACTTTTTGAGTTTGGCGTAGAGTTTCTGTTCCCGTAGGGTCTGGAGGACTGTGCGCAGATGTTCTTCGTGTTCCTCGTCTGTATGGGAGTAGATGAGGATATCGTCGATGAAGACCACCACAAATAAGTCCAGGACGGGTTTGAATACCCTGTTCATCATGTCCATGAACACCGCCGGGGCATTTGTGAGCCCGAATGGCATTACTGTCAATTCGTAATGGCCGTAGCGAGTCCGGAAAGCCGTTTTGGGATGTCCTCCCCCTTGACCTGGACCTGATGATAGCCCGACTGCAGGTCAATCTTTGAAAACACCGTCGCCCCCTGTAGTTGGTCGAAGAGGTCGTCGATCCTTGGCAGGGGGTACTTGTTCTTAACGGTGACCTTATTTATCTCCCGGTAGTCGATGCACAACCGGAGACTTCCGTCCTTCTTCCTCACAAACAGGACAGGCGCGCCCCAGGGTGACGCGCTAGGTCTGATGAAACCCTTATCCAAGAGGTCCTCCAACTGTGCCTTGAGTTCCTTCAACTCCGCGAAGGCCATCCTGTACGGTGCCTTGGTGATGGGTTTGGTGCCGGGAAGTAGTTCAATAGGGAAGTCAACCTCTCGTTCCGGTGGCATTCCGGGGAGCTCTGCCGGAAATACATCCGGAAATTCCTTTACCACTGGAATTTCGGAGGCGAGGGAACGGGTCGGGTCGCTAAATCTACCGAGGCTAGATAGGCCACGCACCCGCCCTCCATCAACTTCCTAGCCCGCGACGCGGAGATGATAGCCAAAAAGGAAGTGCTTTTACATGCCAAGTACACGTTTTCTGGGAATCCCGGCTTCTGTAGTTGCACCTGGCGCTTCTCGCAGTCGATGACCGCCTGATACTTGGTAAGCCAGTCCATGCCCAAAACCACGTCGTATTCTTTTAGCGGTATGACCACCAGATCCCAGGGGCACGACAACCTTCCCAGTCTTATTGAACACGAGGGTACTAGGCCAGTCGCCGCGATTGGCCCCCCAGGGGTCTGGACGGTCAGTAAGACATCAAGGGGACTACTTTCTAGCAGATGTGTTTGTGCAAAAGTGTGGGAAATAAAGGAGCGAGTCGCCCCGGTGTCAAACAGGGTTCGAGCTCGAAAATTAGAAACGGAGGTAATACCTGCGACCACCTCCTCTGGCAGCGTCGCTCCATGCTAGCCCATGGAGTAGAGCCTCCCTCCTGGTTGTGGTCGCGATTCTCCTTCTGCTCTTGGCGCCGGAGGATGTGGGGGCATTCCCGTCGATGCTCTACCCCATCCTGGTGGCTGCGCCGTTGGGGTGGAAGCTGCGGAAGATGCCGCTCCAGTGTTCAGGGGACAGTTGAATCGGAAATGCCCCGGTTTGCCGCTGCGGTAACAGTGATCCTGTCTCTTAGGGCATTCCGTCACTGGATGCGATGCTCCGCAAATAACACATGGCTTGTTCGCTGGTCGCGGCTTTCCGGTAGGTGCACTCTTGCTTCCTTGTTGCGTCCTGGGGTACTTTGGGGGTCGGCTCCCACTAGACGGGCCCCCTCCCGGGTAAGTCTGTGTCCGCTTCCTCTCCCGGTTATTTTCTGACCCCTCACGTCGAGCTCGGGTGATAGCCAATCCCCGCTCCACAATGGTGGCCCTGTCCACCACCTCCCTGAACGTGCGCAGGTCCGCTGCCTGAACCATCTCGAAGATGTCGCTCCGTAACCCGTCCACAAAAAGACGGGCCTTGTGGGGTTCATCCCGTATAACAAACGGGACGCAGTTAACCAATCTTACAAACTCCCTTTGATATTCCATGACCGAGCGGTTCCCTTGTCTAATGTTCTTCAGGTCGTCTTCCAATTGCCGCTTGACGCTATCGGAGAAGAAAGCGCCAAAAAGTTCCTCTCTAAAGGCCGACCATGTCGGTAGCGGGTCATTCGTAGACGGATCCGGGCATACCGTCTTCCACCAGATGCGTGCATTCCCTTCGAGAAAGTGGACGGCTAGTGGAACCCGCTCGTGCTCCTCCATCAGTAGGTCCTCGAAGAGTTTCTCCATGGAATCCACCCATTTCTCGACGACCCATGGATCGGTCGTCTCTCCCTCGAAAGTGGGAGGGTCATGCTTCTTGAACTTAGTCAAATTCGTCCTGACCCTTTCTCGCGTCGCTCGTTGCTCCGTGATCCCTCCTGCAGCGGCGGACCCCCCAAGAGTAGGGGTCATTCCTACCTCCCCCGCTGTCGCTCCCAGCACGGGCCCCGAGGTCGTCGGAGTAGGTAAATCCCTTGGGGCTGGGGGCTGTTCCGTCGTCGTACCACCCGTCCCTTGCGGTTCCGTAGTGGGTGCGGTGGTTTCGGGCGGAGGGGTCGGATCGCGCTCGGCTGGCGCGGTTGCCTGTCGCTGCGTCAGTTGACGAACCTGCTCCGTCAGCGTCGCCAACTGCCCGGCCATTTCCCGCAGTTGTCGCCGGAGGAGCTGGTTCTCTGCGGTGGCCGCGGTCTCTCTGTCCGCGTCCGCATTCTCGGTGGACGATCTAGTCCGGGCCATCGTCCGCTATAAACAGAGAAACCGTTTTAACCCTAAGGTTATAACCCTAGCGCCCTGTCTTACGATTACACCTATATTACGTTCCCTTTTACCCGTACTCCCACGTACTACGCACCTATACCTTGGTTATATCATGTCCAATTTGCTTGTGGCGCCTCGCACTGTGGATGTGGATCACGTCTACTATGGTTATGGTTGTTTTTCTCTGATACCATTTAATCTGTCACTCCCCCGGGGGTTTTTGAGTCTATCAAAGCGAAAAATTGCGTGTATTATTTTTCTTTTTCTTAACAAGGTAACTTAAACCTCATCCCCGGTGCGTGCCAGACCGCCACATACACAAATTCTCTCTGCCCACGGACAGAGTCTCCTTTGTATATGCACGGCGTCTCATTTACAACATCATACATCAACCATCAACCATACAATAGACATACATCGTCGAACAGAGTACAGTAATTTAACTAATGTGTTAAAAGACCGGTGTCCACTCGACACCTTGTCGTTAAAGCGGCATCAACGTTTGGAAAGGATAAAACCAGCGGTTGCAAAACCCGTGCCCACAAGGCACTTCGTTTTGAGAAAACATTTTCGAAATCATTTGGTTTATCATGAAAACGTGCCGCGTATGAAAACATCACTGAAAGTATCAAAGTATAAAAGTACACCTCATCCACAGCTCTAACTCATACATGTCCATGACTAATATGATCCACAAGCAAATTGACTATTTAAAGTGTAAGGAAAATGAGATAAAAACCCAAGTATCCTGACTACGGTCCTCGCGACGCAGTCTCACCGCCCTCCCGGCTAACGCACCCCGTAACACCTGTCACGGAGTGGGTAAAGTCAGTGACAAACAAAGTAGATGTCTAAGTATCAAAAGAGAATAAGGAGCAAACCGATTACACCGGAGCCTTTCGCTAAAACCCTATACATAATTAAGCTGGGCACCAACCCCAGATTTATCAATTAAGTTGGGCACCAACCCCAGAGTACCTGTCGGAGAGACTAAAGTCTCCCCTCGTGCGCAAACACCTTTTTGATGCTTTTAACCTCTTCACGGTGCTGGTGTGCTATTCGCAGCAGGCGCAAAGAGGTCCTCACGACTCCCACCCCTTTGTGAGGTACACGGGTCAAAAAGACCACTTCTCCGAAAAAGTACACCCATGCGGAGGCCAATCCGCCTGTGTACGTGTAGCATCCGAAACGGATTTGCCGAGATCGGCGTGTAGTGAGCACCGCGACCGCAGCCGCTTCAATTGTTAGATAAAATACAATTATGCGAAAGGTTAAACTGTCCATCTACTTTGTTAGACAAATTAAGAGCATTTTAAATGATGATAGATGCACTTACTGCACTTGTTGCACTTATAGCAACCGTACCCACCTAGTTGAAGAGAAATCGGAACACCTGAATCCTTCGCGCACCCCTGCTGCGCACCTGGACCTAAAAAAGGCCGCAAGGATAACTATAGTCAAAAACGTGTACTAACATCCCAAAACAAAAGACCCAATTTACTCTTTTCGACGGAAAAGTCCAACACCGTCCGGGTTGACGAGAACCGGTATCCCGAACCGCCGTCGCCGTCCGTCGGAGCCCCGCGCGGTTCGGAATCGCACGGCGTGTCTCCGCGGGCGGCGCCTCGCCGGGTGCTGCCCGTGCGGCGGCCACGCGACGCCCGCGCGGGTGCGGCCCCGCACGGCGCCCGCGCGCGGGGTTGCCTGTACGGCGCCCGCGTGGGTGCCCCGCGCGGCGCCCGCGCGGTTGCGGGTCCGCGCGGGTGCCGCCCGCGCGGCAGCCGCGCGGCGCCCGCGCGATGCCCGCGCGGTTGCGGGTCCGTGTGGGTACCGCCCGCGCGGTAGCCGCGCGGCGCCCGCGCGGTGCCCGCGCGGTTGCGGGTCCGCGCGGGTGCCGCCCGCGCGGTGGCCGCGCGGCGCCCGCACGGGTACGACCCGCGCGGAGCCCGCGCGGTGCCCGCGCGGTCCCATCGCCGCTTGCGGCGGCGATCGGCCGTCCGCGACTCTCCTCCGCGCGATGCCCTAGCGGCACCGCGCGCCTCCGCCGTCCGTTCCGTGCCCTAGCATGATGACGATGACGGCGATGGTGACGGATACGACGGAGAAACCCAAGAACTCAAACAAAAAGGACGACGGAAAAATCCCAAATAATTTATAACAATTATTGTACTAACCGAAGATCGACGGGAAGATTGTCCGGTCGCGTTCTTGCCTTCGGTTCGATGTCCGGGAAGATCGGGCTCCTTCTCTTTCTCCTTTCTCTTTCTTCCGGCTAGGGTTCCGTCTTTTCCTTTTTCTCTTTCTTTCTCTCCTCACCGGTTAGGGTTTTATTTTTCTTTTCTTTTCTTTCCGATAATCGGGATCCCTTATATAGCTCGTATTATATCTTTAATTAATTTCCTCTTTAATTCGTACGTAAGGAAATTCTATTTTCTGTCATCGGATAATTAATTAATTAATTAATTATCCCCTACGAGATAACCCACCTTATCTCCAACGGGTGCAAGATATTTCGCACGGATTCCGATGCATGACTAATCACCGTATCACTATGTCACGCCCCCGGGGGTTTTTGAGTCTATCAAAGCGGAAAATCGTGTGTATCTTTTTTTTTTCTTCTTAACCAGGTAATTTAAACCTCATCCCCGGTGCATGCCAGACCGCCACATACACAAATTCTCCCTGTCCGCGGACAGAGTCTCCTTTGTATATGCACGGCGTCTCATTTACAACCACATACAACAATCATCAACCATCAACCATCAACCATACAATAGACATTCAACATCAAGCGGAATATTAAAGCGGCATCAATGTTTAGAAAGGATAAAGCCAGCAATTGCAAAACCCGTGCCCACACGGCACTTCGTTTTGGGAAAACCCTTTTCGAAATCATTTGGTTTATCATGAAAACATGCCGCATAAGAAACATCATCAAAAGAACCAAACTATAAAAGTACAACTCATCCACAGTGCTAAATACTACATGTCCACGAATATTACTACCCGCAAGCAAATTAGCTAAAATAAGCGTAAGAGAACTGAGATAATAACAATAACCAAGTGTTCTGACTACGGGCCTCGCGACGTAGTCTCAACAATCTCCCGGCTAACGCCCCTCGTAGCGCCTGTCACGGAGTGGGTAATGTCAGTGACAAACAAAGTAGATGTCTAAAAGCAATAAGGAATAAGGAGCAAACCGATAACACCAGAACCATTTCGCTAAACCCTGCACATATTAATTTGGGCACCAACCCCAAAACATTTGTCTGAGAGACTAAAGTCTCCCCTCGTGCGCAAACACCTACTTTGATGCATTTACCCCTTTCGCGGTGCTGGTGTGCTATTCCCAGCGGGCGCGAAGGGGTCCTCACGGCACCCACACTTTTGTGAGGATCACGGGTCATAAGAGACCACTCTTCCGGAAAAGTACACCCATGCGGAGGCCAATCCGCCTGTGTACGTGGAGCATCCCAAAACGGATTTGCCGAGATCGGCGTGTCATGAGCATTGCGACCGCAGCCGCTTCAATTGTTAGATAAAAACACGATTATGCGAAAGGTTAAACTGTCCATCTACTTTGTTAGATAAATTGAGAGCACTTTAATGACGATAGATGCACTTACTGCACTGGCTGTATTTACAGCAACCGTACCCACCTATTTGGAGAGAGATCAGAACACTCGAATCTTTCGCGCACCCCCCGCTGCGCGTCTGGACCTAAAGAAAGTCCGCAAGGATAACTACAGTCAAAAGCGTGTACTAACATCCGAAAACACAAGACCCAATTTACTCTTTTTGACGGAAAAGTCCAACATCGTCCGGGTTGACGAAAGCCGGAAATCCAACAAAACTCAATCCTCAGCCGGTAGCCCACTCAGGACGTCAACGGTCCAGCCGAGAAGCCCCGACGAAGAAGACGATGAGAAAAAGGTGACCCGACGGCGCGCCCCCGCGATGTTGTCGAGGCGGCGGGAACGTCGGCGAAAATCGGCATCCCAACATATAAAATAATGACCAAGAAGGTCCCAAGTGGCCATGCCAAGAAAGCCACGGAAAATCACGATCCCATCCCAACGGCCGGAAAACGGCGCTCAAACCTGGGAAAATGGGCGGAAAACGGAGCAAATGAACTTCGGGCTATCGGTTGTGTGCACGGGAGCAAACCGTGTTTTGCACCGGGTTCACGGCCGTCAGGCGGCGGCGGCAATGCGCCGGGGTGCACAGCAGGAGGCTGTGCACTCGCGCATCGTCGGGCCGGGCCGGTGCACGACCCGAGCGTGCACCGGGTCCTTGCCCTACGGCCCAAGGCCAGTGCGCCGGGTGGCACGCATGAGGCCGTGCACCGCGCGCCTTGGGCCGGTGCCGGTGCACGAAACCGTGCACCGGGTCTGGTGCTAGTCCGACGCTGCGGCATGCACCGGGGCACCAAGGCCTGGACCCGTGGACCGTGCTGTACGGACAAGCACAGTAAACCCTAATTTCGCGGTTTCTTCGCCGTCTTCGCTCCCGTGCGACTCCGGCGAATACCCCGCGACCATGGTAACGACGGCGGCGGCCTCCCGTTTAACAACGGCGGCGGCGGCCTCCCGTTAACCCACTACGTTACAACGAAACATCCCCAAAAATTCCCGAATAAATACACTATAATTCTAATGACTAAACCAACGTCGACGAACGACCAAAACGTCGATCGGAGAGGTCCGATAACAAGAACCCGATTAAAAACCACCAAGAACTCAACGAAAGAGATGACGGAAAAATCCCAAATATTTAAATAAATTATTTTACTAACCGAAGATCCGCGAGGTTGGTCCGGTTGCGTTCTAGTGCCTTCGGTTCGTGTTTCGGGGGCGAAGATCGGGCTCCTTCTTTTTTCCTCCTTCCCTTCTTCCGATAGGTTTCCGTCTTTTCTTTTTTTTTTTTCCCTTCTCTCCTGATTAGGTTTTTATTTCTTTTCTTTTCCTTTCCGATAATCGGATCCCTTATAATCGTACGTTTTCCTTTAATTATTTCTTTTAATTCGTACGTAAGAGAATTAATTAATTTTTCCGTCTGATAATTAATTAACTAATTAATTATCCCCCACGAGATAACCCCCCCTTATCTCTAACGGGTGCAAGATATTTAGCACGAACCGATGCACGACTAATCACCGTATCACTTTGAATCCCGTCAGGGGGTTCCCGATATCGGATTCAGATCCGATCGCGTCCGTCGGCCTTTCCGTTTTCCGCGCTCTATCCAAAGAAAAATACTCAGCATCTCACAATGGCCAACTTCAAGAATTGAATAATTTTATTTCACTTAAAGGCTTAAATGACTATACGTACGTCAAAAATATTCCGAAAGCCGGATCACTACAACCACTCACACTTTATAAAAAGTTTCGTCCCGAACTTAAACCAACCCTCGCTAACAATTCTGGGAAAACTTCCTTTCATTTTCGTCTTGGGTCCCCAAGGTCCTTCGCGCATCCTCATGGTTACTCCATTAACACCCT